>BQNB010040628.1:0-34975 GCA_026074375.1 Tanacetum coccineum
CTTAAACGTAGCATTGAGTTTGGACATAGTTGATAATACCAAATAAGTTATAACCAAGTAAATGGCTTTTCAAGTGTTTTAACCATGAACACGTTTCCTTTCATCGTCTCGATAACACTAGCCAAGCAATGCGTTTCTCTTTATTTGCTGACCCTACCTTTTTTATAAATTTTTCGTTTTATCTAAAACTCGATAACGCAGCGTTAGACGTACTTTAAGTGACTCCAAAAGAAACTCTAACTCGTTTATCAAAAAAAAGGGGCCAATTCTTAAAATGTCACACCCACAAAACCAAGTTGCTATTATGCCCCAAAAGAAACTCAATTCTTTAAATGACTCATGCAACTTGTGCGACTATTGACAAATGTCTCACTTAATCAATCATTAACAATACATGTGTGTAAGAGGCAAGTACACATGTGTAAGATGTATTTTTATGTGATTGACGATTTACTATTTATGTGAAATGTACTTGTACTTTTTTGTCTTTTTGTGTATTTTTTATTTTATTTTTTCACAAAAAGATACATGTCGCATAAAAAGTTTACCTTACACATGTGTACTAGCCATTTACATAAGTAAACCTCCAATGATTGAATAAATATGACACTTGTCAAAATATTATTGAAGTCGCATAAGTCGTATAAAGGATTTTGAAAAAGGGGTTTTCTTTTAAGACAAGATAGCAACTTGGTTTCATTGGTGGGCCAAAACATAAATTGGCCCCAACTAAAATGGGTAGTTATATTGGTGAAATTGAGGGATGGGTGTTGATCGGTTCGGTTATCGGGTTATTCGGTTAAAAAAAAAATTTGGTCAACTCGAAAATCGAATCGAACTAGAATTCAACCGAACCGAACATGAATTCAATCGAACCAAACCGAATCGAAAACCAAATTTGAATTCGGTTCGATTCTCAGGTTGACCCGAATTTTACTATTTAAAAAAATAAATAAATAATTACACAGTTTTTTAGTAAACAAAAAATTATTATTAACATAAAAAGTGTTGTTTTATATTAGGATAACATTTTAATGGTATTTATATATATAAATATAAAAAAATATTTATTTATATGAATTCGGTTTTCGGTTCGGAGTGCCAAACTCATATCCAACCCGAGAACCGAATTAGTAGTTCGGTTCGGTTCGGTTTTGACGAATTCGATTCGGTTATTAGTTTCAATGGAGGATCTTGAACATTTATTATTATTATTATTATTATTATTATTATTATTATTATTATTTTCAGGGGGGGGGGGGGGGGGGGGGGGAGGGGGGGGGGGGAGGGGGGGGGGGGGGTGGGGGGGGTGGGGGAATTATTTTTGCTATACCAACATAATAAAGGTGGACAAAAACAAAGCAGAACTCTAAAACGAAATAGTAATATTAACTACTGTCACAAACTTTGGAGGGGGGGGGGGGGGGGGGAGGGGGGGGGGGGGGGGGGGGGGAACCCTCCCCTGCCCCAACTGAAAATATCTGTATCTTGATAGTCGATTCAGTTATTTTCGGTTCGGCAACGTTTCGGTTTCGATTTTATTTCGGTTTTTTCGTTTTTTTCTGCTCACACCCTGGGATAGTTAGAGGGATCGACATGCGAATTATTATAGTTGACCAACATGCCAAATGTTTCAAAATAATCAATAATCAATTGACTTTTATATTTGTTTGTATGAGTTGCTAGGCAATTCCTCGCATGGCATGGTATTTAAAGCAACATCGACTTGCATATATTGATTTGATTAACCAAGTTGTTAAAGTTTGACTTTTTTAATTAAATTGTATTTTTACTACTATAATACAACTTAATTACCATATGATGATCGTATTATCACGTATCATGATACCCTAAAGTTGCTCTCTCTTCAAATCTTAATAAATTTTCTTAATGATAAATTCATATATTTGAACTTTGAACTCGAAATACAAAAATCTTCGACGATATAACAATATAACATATCATCGGAAGAGATGCTCTCTCACTCGGATTGGTTGGGTTGGATCGAGAATTTTCGGATATCAAATGCTTTCAAGGAACGCATGATCATGATTGTTGTTACTACTTGCTGTTGTCTTTGGTGCTATCGTAATTCCGCCACTTTTAACTCTCAAAACTTGAGGAAATGTGATATATACGATAATTTTCGTCTTTTTCAGCTTGGCATGATTGGGGAAAAAAATCATTGTAATTTTAATTCTAGCTTCTTGCTAGAAGCTTTCTGTTTATATATATAATTTTGTCGTTCAAAAAGAAAACATTTTATTAGAACTTGACATACGAAAATATTTGACACATTTGTGTTGTCTATTTGGAGAAATTCATGTAAAATATTTGATCCTATAGTTAGGGGTGTAAACGAGACGAGACAACTCGCGAGTTACTCGAGATCGACTCGTAAACTACTCGAAATCGACTCGATCTAAACGAGTCGAGCTCGAGCTCGAGCTACTCGAGTATATTTTCGAGTCGAGTTCGAGCTTCATAATACTCGGCTCGTGAAGCTCGCGAGCCTTATCGAGCTTCATAAATCGAGTCGAGTCGAGCTTCATATGGCGAGTATATATCGAGTTCGAGCATGAAATGTGGAAATAATCGAGCTCGAGTCGAGTTTCGAGCTCGAGTTTTATATAACGAGTCGAGCTCGAGCTCGAAATATAAAGCTCGGCCGAGCTCGAGCCGAGTTTCGAGCTCGAGTTTTAGTATTCGAGTCGAGCTCGAGCTTGACAGTACTCGGCTCGAATCGGCTCGTTTACACCCCTAGTCCATGATATACATATACCCTTTCTAGTAATAATCCAACCAAGAGCTTTCGCGACGTCACCGGTAGACGTGAACGATGACGGAGGGAGGGTCTTGTAGGTATGGACTATCAAGTGGTGAAAGAGGGTTTGAAGGGTGTGAGATGATTTGCTAAGAGGCCGTCAGATGTAAAACCCAAGTCTTACCCAGTCAGACATATAATGTCTTCCCGCGTCTGATTGACACAAAAAAAATAAACACCTTTTTTGTCTGACCGCGTCTGACGCAGACAGAGTCAGAGGCAGTAAGAGGTTTTTTACGAAAAACAAACACAGCCTTAGACTTATAACTCTTAATCTGACAACATCCTTAATCTGATTACATAAAACGTCCAACAATCTCGCTTTACCTTGAAAAATTCTAAGATTTCTCTCTTGCCATACAAAGTAAATAGAAGCACCTATAACCAATCTTTGAAGGATACTCCAAATAAGTTTATTAATAGGTTTACTTAACATGAAATCCTTAATGTCAGTCAAACTGTTAGGAGCATGATCCAACCTCACCATACATTTCATTTTATCTCAAATCAGCCTAGGGAAATCACATTCAAAGAATAAGTAATTGTGGCTATCTGTGACATTTTTGCAGAACACACGTCTCATATCATCATTCCTCTCCCGAACACCCATTTTATCCCGAGTTTTAAGTCTTCCATGTATGGCCTGCCATACCATAACCAAACCAGGTTTGCCCATGAAACCAAATGACTACTATCTCTGATATCATCCCAAACTTTTGAGACAGAAAAATCAATATGCCTACTGCACTTTGATCTCCACATAATATTGTCCTCTTTATCATCAATAAGAACATGAGGGCATAACAATGAGACCGTCAAACTCCTCAACAAGCTCACTAGGCCATTTCCACTCCCCATTATCAACCACATTAGCAACCTTACAATCTTAAGAGAGACTGGAATATTTTTTTTCCTTTTAGATATAAAATCACTAAGAGGACATATAGCATGCCAATTATCAAACCAAAGGGAAGTATTAAGACCATTACCAATTTTATGCACAAGGTGATTTTGATCATCCATCTACATCGAAGCAACTTTTTCCTGCTCCATGATGAGCTGACTTCTTCAGGAATGTCCCAGAAGTTTCTGCCTTTAAGTTAAGATTTAAGTTCATTTCGATACCAAACTTATTGTGGATACCAAGGGACTAATCTCCACCCTCCATCTCCATCTTAATCCAATGGCTAAGATTAAACACAAAAACCATTTTCATTCTTTTTTTTTCAAAAATTAATACCTCCCAAACCGTTAATCGTTAAGCGAAAAAAAGTATACCATCACGACGAGCATTAAATTATCTATCTATCGATATCCACTTTGATATACTTTTGACGAAATTTTTTTCTCGTTTTTTCACGTTTTCACGTTTTTCACGTTTTTTTGTTTTTTCGTTGTTGAAACTTGCATGAAAAATCATATATGATATTAGTGTTATATCATATATGATATTTAAAATCATATATGATATTACTGATAAATCACATATGATAAAATCATATATGATATTAGTGTTAAATAATATATGATATTTAAGTTTAATGCAATCACATGTGATAGGTCACATTAATCTTGAATCAATTATATCGAACATGTATGCATAGAGAGAATAGTAGAGAAGGACAAGTATTTGAAATTCAAATGATATAAAAGGGAGGGAAAATGGAAGAGTTTGTTACAAGTGCATCACACTCTAATGAAGATTAGAGGGGTATTTATAGTTAATGGAAGGAGGCTTCCCTTCCTTATTTTCCTAACTTGTCACATCTAGTCCCTAGACTTTGGTAATTATGCTATTTTATTCTTTTAGCATAATATACCTTATTACAAACTACTTTGACATTATCAAAAGAAACACTAATTACTTAAATAATACAAAATCACATAATCGACACTTTTAATGATCCTAACAATCTCCCCCTAAGGGTCGATTATTCAGGGCGTTCTCTTCTTGATCCAAGTGGTCTTCCATTCACGTACATCTCCCATCTTCTCATCTGCCTTCGATGCTTCAATCTTTCTTCAATCTCTTCTTCAAACAACTTCAAGTATTCTGTTTCATCTTTGGTGAGATCTTTTTGTACGTATCCATACTTGACATCATTATTATAACTCTTCAGACCTTCTAACACTCTATTTAACGTTGCATCACAAAACTTATGGATCTCTGAATGTCTCATCACCCATTTCTCTTTCTTGCTATTCTTGTAAATAATTCCATGCATAGGCTCATAGAAGATAGAGAACATTTCATGATCTTCAATTCCTTACTCGGGAAAGTCATTGTTGGTGCAGAGAGATTTTCCTTCTGTTGATAGCCTTTAATTCCAAGTTGGAAGTCATTGCCACTCTTTTCCATATCATTGTACTTCTAATGAATACCTTATAAAGACCTAGCAATCATCGTATATGCTTAATACGGTACCTTGCCATTTCATAACAACAAGTATATGTCCTCAATATCGTTCTTGTTAGATTCTTGTAATCTAGCGCTCGGTAATTGATACAATGCAATCATTAGGCTACTTCTTATGATAAAAAAAAAAACAATCGCTGTGATAAACTTGTGTTCAAGACCCAATTCCGCAATAAGTCTGGATGAACTTGAAACGATTTTTGTTTTTGTTAAATCCTTCCTTTGATTATTCCAGGCTATTCTATTTTCCTTATGTAGAAGATTCTTGCTATTAAGGATTTCTTCTAGTGTTCAACACCATTATCGAGCTTAATAGGAGATGGAATTTTTTACACACTTAGTCACCTATAATGGAAGTTCTATTCTTCAACCATATCATCTGTTGAAGATAATTGCTAGAAATTGTAAAGTGACAAATTACTATCTTCTCGGGTCCAGAATTTCTTTCTTCAAATACAAAAGGTCTTGATTAATCAGGAGATAATGTGGAGACTCAGGATCTTTTTTGACAAGCTATGAACTATGGGTGTGTCTTTCGTGGATGTCGGAGAGACTATGAATTTCTTTTATACTCTCCCAGACAATGTCACTCTTCAAGAAATTCTTCATTTGATTAATGTGATACTAATGCTCATCTTCCGAAGTACATCTCTGTCTCAACATCTCATCAGCCATCTTTCTCAGCTTAGCTTCATCAATGGTCAGGGATACTTCTTCCATAATGTCTTGTGATACTTTCTTCGTTGGTATTTCATCATCATCTGAAGCATAAGAGTCGGACTCCACAATCAACAAAATCATCATCTTTGCTCTAGATTTCTGAAGTTGATGGAGCTTGTCTCCTCCTGAAAAACATGTCCAGACGATGAACTCTCACCGACACCTAAGCTTCATTACTCCGCTGTCTTTGCAGCTTTGCACTATTCTCCCATCTGATGAGCATCATCATGAGGATCGTCCTGATCTCTTGGGCGAACGGCAGGAGTTCTACATGCAGTTTGTAGTACCGTATTTCTTTCAAACTTCATCTGGAGAGCCAACCATATTGCTATGTCTTCTTGTTGCAATTGAGGATCAACTTTCATAGCAAGATACAGTTGATATTGTTGAATTAGAACAGAGGATGTTTGTGATTGAGCCGGATGAACATGAAGAATATGTCCAAACATATAACTACGTACGGATGCATCAACTTGAGAAGGAATGACATTGGCAATTGCATTCTCAATTTGTGTCGAGATTTAAGCCTGAATATTTCTATGTTCTTGCAGAATAGCTTTAGCAATACAATCTATTCCGTCTCTTCTTTAGCTTTTGCTCTCCAGGAAGTAAACCCTTTAGCAACATACACTGGAACTTGATTCGAATTGTTTGGAACTAGCTTCATTAACTTGCTCCTTAATGTGTTTGTCTACTCATACTGGGTAATTTTCAAACCATTACATCATGAAGATTTTCAGCAGATATAAGTGTATTGAATGACTTCTTGCATGACTCGCTACGTAACGTAGATGTGCAAATCATGTAACCATAAAGTCCTTTGTAAATGTGGGAAAAGGAAGCTCATGTGTCTGGAGTTTGAAGAGGTAGAGGTTTGTCTTTGACAAATGATAGAAGTCGATTCGGTTTTAGCTAACTTTTTGTGAGGTGAACTTGATGATGATGTAGTATGAGGAGTATCCGTCAATTCCTGGATTTTCTCGGTATTCGAAGATACGAGATTAGTATGAATCCTAGGAGATCTAATTAGTGTAGGGATTGGTGAATTCCTAGTCTCCTCTACAAGTTTCCCTTTCCCCTTCTCTTTAATTCATTACACTCCTATCTGATATTTATTATCGTCTCATTTCCATTCACTGGTATAACATCGTTTGTAATCTCCACACACTGAAGTTCCTTAGTAAATCTCTACCTCCTTATCTTTAGTAATCTCCACCTCCAGACTTTCCTTATTACTCCTGGGCTCTATCCTAGTGTCGGGAATATTTGGTTCATCATTCCTAGGGATTGAACTATCATCAACAATATTCTCTTTTCCATCCACCATCTTTTCAATTTCTTCAGATGCCAAGTGCTCATCAACCAGTGCCATATTTTCTCTTGCTTCCTACACCTCATGACTTTTATGCTCAGCAAGACTAACTTGTAATGTATCTTGTAAAATCATCTCATCTTCTTTGTCAACAGGTTGGCATGGAGTGTGGTGTAAGACGGTTGTGGATCTCTTTGGCAGGAATCACGGAAGAAGAATCACTGTTGATCGTTTGGAGCAACTTAACTCTGTGCGGCTTCCTTATCAGGTTAGGTGACATAGGGGTGCCGTATGTCACTATGTGTTCCGGGGTTAGACTCATTCGGTATGTCACGTTTTGTGACATGAGTCTAAGTGGGAACATCTATCTCCAAATACCTCCGCATACATCCGATAATGCTCGTTTGCTTCAATTTCATCATTGATCGATCCAAGCTTAGGTATCATGCATTCCACTTGTTTTTGTGTCTTCTGGAGTTAAAAATATTCTTCATGATATTTTCTTCATCTTGCAAGTTATGATTAACATGTCTTGAGCACGTCTTGAGATGTCAGGAAAGATTAGTCATGTAGTGACTGGACAATGATCTTTGTAAAAATCATTGTGATATGGAATCGAAGATATTGGAAGATTGAAGCGATAGTAACAGTCCTCCATTTAACTCCGCATAATCCACATGAATATTGTAGACAAAGTTAATGCAACCATTTGCATTTTCTGTGATATGGCGGATTGGACTCACATCTTGTGACATGTTGTTGTAACATTTGGAGAATATCTGTGCGCATAAACGTTTGCCATGGCTGCAGAAAGACATAGTTGTCTTGGAACTTGGATGGTGGTCTTCAGCTCCATTATTATCCTAATACTTGTTTGTAGAATGGAACTCCATTTAATTAATATGATGGTTGGTGGTACGAATGAAATTATGATGTTTTAGCTTGCTTTGTGGAAAGACGAATGGATTTGTTCTGCAGTCATCCAGTGTAAGATTGAGTTCTTTCTTGTCCAGCATAAACTTAAGCCTATACTTTGATCTGTCTTCCTTCGAAGTATGCCAGAACTGTGCCATATAAATCCATAGTACGGATGAAGGAGTTGCAATGCTGTATACATGAACTGGAGAAGATTCTTGATGATGTTCGTAAGAATTTTGCTTTTCAAGTGGCATTTGCATATTGATCAAATATCTACCTTCTTAGTTAGCATCCATAAGATCATGAGTCTTTTGTTTGGAAGGACACAGTACATCTTGGATGAAAATCAGCTGCATTGTTGTTTGTTGTGCCATGATGTTACTGAATGAATACAATTGAGATATTAGATAACAAGCAATTCATTTGACATTTTTGTCTTTTTCCACTATGTTTGTTTTATATGTTCTGGCAATTCTTTTTGAACATCTTTTTGATCAGATTCTTTCCTATGTGCTCGTTCTTGTTTTTCTAGCACATTGTCTATGCTTTATTATTTTGATTTTCCAGTTTTGTGTGTCTTCCGGCAATTCTTTTTCGAACACATCTTGTGATTTGCTTTTTTTTTCGCGTATGGATTTAGTCTCTCTTTCTGTTTTTGTAATATCCTCACCGAAATTCTTTGTGGACGTGATACTCTTTCAAGAATGATGAGATTTCTCTTTTTATTTTTAATCAAGACTCTTTATGCAAAAAAATTAAAAAGAAGAAATCATTCAAAACTTTTTTTAAAATTGTTTGTGAAAGAGTATCATTTTGACCACAATAACAGATTTGAGAATTTTTCAGAAAGGATAACTTTTGACAATAAACTTATCTTTAATAATGATAACATAGATCAGGTATTATTAAAACCTCAAATGAATGGACACTAAGTCACTCTCTCCTCATTCTGGTTCATTGCAGAAAACGACAAAGCGAACTTGACTTAGGTCTACTTAAACAATTGTGATTTGGATTAAACAGATTCAGTCATAAAAACATTTTCTTCACTTTTTGTCATTGAATCCTAATAATTAGACAAACATATTATTTCAATTTATTGAATGGACACTAAGTCACTCAACTCCTCATTCTTGTTCTCATTGACAGAAAAAGGCCTAAACCGGACATGACTTAGTCCAAATTAAACAATTACGAATAGATATATATGACCCATAGCTCAGAATTCATAAAAACTTGATTTCTTTTTTGAAATTATTCACCACGCTTGAGAACTAATCTTGTTATTCCACAGACATTTAAGCATTAAACATCATAAGCATGAATCATCAACATTATTTCTTTCTCAAAACACCTTCACGTTTCCACAAACGTACTTTCACTGAATTTTGACTTTTTAGTATTACTGAATTTTGATTTTGGACCATTTCGAGTTTGATTTTTTGATATTACTGAGTTTCACAACATAATTCTTTTTTGACATATGAAAAACCAAACCAATCCTGTATATTATCTTTTCGAATTACCACCTGAAGTCAATAACTCGAATAAACATCAAACTCAGTATCCTCATACACATCCGGACATTCCATTTTAAACTAATGGTTAATCATGTAATAGGTTATTCATCACGTATTATTTTATTGGATCTATGCTTTTCTGCAACCTTGAGTGTGTTATGACTGACAAAAACTCGATGATACATAACTACGTAAATTTTCAATATTACGTGTTAAACCTCAGATAATACATAATCATCATTTAACAGTTTGATTTTTATTTTCTCATCCAACCTTACGTTTTGAGAAAGAAAAGTGGTAGAAATCATTGTAATGAACTCAAAAAAACTTACGTTGATTTTCTTCTCAAACTCGATCAAAGGATTCGGTAATTAGAAAAAATAAAATGAAAAAATTTCCTCCTTTTATAGCCACCGAATTTTTTTTGAAAATTAACACATTTAGCCCCTGTGATTATCATTTTCGATTTGTTTTTCAATTTTTCACAAACTCCCTCTTGTTTAATGAATTTTTGCTTCCACTCCAGACCCAACACCTCCCACTCCCAAAAAACTCCCCCTTGAAATGAAATCATGTAAAGTACTTAGTCCGAAAATGAAAATGCTTAAATAAAAACTCCCCCTTGAAACTGTAACGTTTTTCAAATTCAGTCTTTATGAGAGATCATTGTTTTTATTTTATTCCCAAAATGATGTTTGTGAATGGAAAATTTTAAGAACTCCCCCTTAGATCATGATTCCGTATTTTCAATTTGAAAGCTTTTTATAAAAACTTGGAATCATGAATCTAATCATGTGATCTTATTAAATTATGTTTTTTTTTATAAAAATATGTCAAATTTTTTCTTTTGTTTTTGAAAAATTTATTTACATGTTTTTTATGTATGAACTTTTCAAGAAGATAACTTTGTCAGGCTTTCCAACTGAGTTGGAGTCATACATCTCATACCAATGCGATGAACTAGATACTCAAAGCGTTCTTTTGGAAGCGCCTTTCGAAATAGATCCGCAAGTTGGTATTCTGTCCCGACAAAGTAAATTTCCACAGTACCCTTCTCAACATGTTCTTTAATAAAATGATACCGGATGTCAATGTGCTTAGTCTTAGAATGTTGGACCGGATTGCATGAAATTGCAATGGCACTCTTGGAATCACAGTACATCGGAATCCGATTGTATTTGTATCCATAGTCCAAGAGTTGTGTACGCATCCAGATTACTTGTGCACAGCATGCAGACAAGGAAACATATTCAGCCTCAGCAGTAGACATCGTAGTACAATCTTGTTTCTTTGAACTCCAACTCACGAGCTTTCCACCTAGAAATTGCAATCCTCCTGATGTGCTTTTACAATCATCTTTACATCCTGCATGGTCCGCATCTGAATAGGCAATTAGTTCAATCGAAAATCCTTTCGGATTACCAGAAACCCATTTTATAGGGGGGGGGGGGGGGGGGGGGAAATTTTTTTTGGTTTAGGTTACCGAAAGATCCGTTTTCCTCTTTTAGGTGTTTGACCTGTAGGAGTGCTTGAAACGAGAACATACAAAAGTAGCAAAAGCAATGGTCTGGTCGACTGGCTGCTTAAGGTACATAAAGCCCTATTTCATACGACGATAAGTTATTAAGTCGTCTTGATTAGTTAGGAGTGTTTGTAAATCAGCTACCTGCATACTCAGTTGCCATAAGGTGTATCTCATAGAGGACACATCATCAGTCCATGTTTCTTTAACAATTCAATTTGAGTATTGTGACTGCTTCAATGAATATTACCACGGGGAGATTGATGAACTTGACAGTCCAAGAAAGAACTTTAGTATTTTCACCTATCATCGAAATCTCAAAATTATTTTTTCATTAGATTTGGAAAAACGTTTTAAAAAATTCTGGATTTGTAGATTCCAAAATTAATGTCATAACATATAACTTGAACATGTACTTTGTCTCCCCAAGTGCGTCGTGTGACAAAGTGGGTCAATAATACCTTTGTGAACCATGTTTCAATTAGAAAAGAAGACAATTTGTCATACCATGCACGAGGTGCTTGCTTAAGACCGTATAGAGCTTTTTTCAACCTGTAGACGTGATCTGGAAATTCTTGATCAATAAATCCTTCAGGTTGGCTGATATAGGTCGTTTTTACACGTGTTTATCAAATAAACCCTCAGATATAATATATATATTTAATACATATACGTATACTTAAGCTAAGTATCATACAAATTATTCTTAGGAAAGAATAATAAGTAATCAACACGGGTATCGTTTTCCTCAGCGAGAGGTGAATGGAAATCTTCGTTCAAGTTGTAAATCGAGCTTGCTTGTCATTCAAGTTTTTGGTTTTGGTTTTAAACTATTTTTATACTAAAAATTAAACTAATATTAATTCTAAGATTAAAAACTAAAAGATTATACTAAAATTGATATAAATGACTAATATGCTTGCTAAGTGACGTGAAATGTTCCTTAAGTGCGGGCTTAGGTTTAACGAATTAAAATCCTTAGAAAACAAGTTGCAAGAAATTAAATGACAAGTAAGTAAAATGATTTTTAAAATAAATAACAAGTATTTAAATTGCATTAAAAGTAAATGACGGTATGTAAATTGACTATTAATTTTTTTTAAACCTTTTTAAAACCGCACTTTAAAATTCTCAAATCATAATCACTTAGCAATACACAAGTATACACTATCCTCGACTTACGCATGAGCAATTATTAAAATAAGCAATCCATTTTATAAAAATAAAACTATTAAATAACACTCAATTATTGAAAAAGAATAGAAATGAAACCAAAATGAAGTCCGCAAATAAACGATAACCACCCGATCTTACAAACTTAAAAAACAAATAAGTTTATCACTTTTAAGCTCTACTTCACTAATTAGCAAATAAAGGTGTCAACTTTATCTCCTAATTATTTCATAAAAAAACTTAAAGATAAAAACTATAATCTATTTATCAAACCGTATAAGACCATTAGCTTCGACCTTAGATGAAGAAGGTGGAATAGAAATAAGAAGGAATGTTAGAACAAAATAAGATAATAAGATGAAATTCTTTTAGAAAAATAGTATTTTGGGAAAACTATTTTTTTGTAAAAATAAAACTAGATTAAATCTATATAAAAAACTACTTTTGAAATAAAAACTAGAATAAGCTAAAAAGCTATCAAGGCTTTTTCAAAGAAAAAATAAAGAATAAAAGCTTATAAATAAGCCACTTCTCAAATAAGCTAAAAATACCCTTCGAAATAAGCCCTAGCTTAATAAGCTATAAGAAAAACTAGTAAAGTTTAGAACTTTATGATTAAATAGCTAAATAATAAGCTCTCGAAGATAAAGGTGCTCAAGTTCTTTAATGAATAAAGTCGAGTAGGAGATCTCATTACACCCTTTTTTTGCATTCGATCCGGCTTATTCAAACAATAAGCATTTTTGAAAAAGTAAAGACAAGGCCTTAGATGTAGAAGGATGGAATAAGAAATAAGACATGAAAAGTTAGAACAAAATAAGCTAATAAAAAGATGAAAACTTTAGATCTAAATCTACCCGAAACCAAGGTGTTCAATCAAGTGAACTCGGATCGGGTATATTTAAAGATTTAGATCTAAGAAAAATAAGCTAGAATTAAAAAGCAACAAACTTTATGCTAGAAAATAAGCTAAAAATAATAGATCTACTATTCTTAGATCTAATCCACCCGAAACTAAGGTGTTCAATCAAGTGAACTCGGATCGGGTATGATTAAGGATTAGATCTAAAAAAATAAGCTTGAATAAAAATAAGCAATCGAAAATAAGCTAAAATAAGCTCACTCGAAAAGCTCTAAATCAAAAATAATATAAAATAAGCTAGTCTAAATAAGCTATTAAAGAAGCTTATTAGAATATAAGCTTAAGAGATCGGATCCAAAAATAAGCTATAAGCATGAGCTTATTTGAAAATAAGCAAAAGAAAAGAAAGAGTAGAAGAATAAGCATAAGAAATAAGCATAAAGATAAAAAGCATTAATAAAACCAACCTTAATAAAAAGCATCTTCATTCATGAAAAATAAGCCAATACAATAAGTTGAGAATAAGCTAAAAAGCTTTTACAATAATAAGCTAAAATAAGCTAAACTATTCTACTCCTAAAACTACACTAAAACTATACTATGTGAAAAATAAGCTAAAAACTAACAACTCTCAAATGTTGTTGATGCGTGAGATTTATAGGCCCAATTGGGGCTTGAGGGTATTTTCGTCTTTTCTGGTACTCGAGACGCGTCTTAGTGTAAAAGTGGGGGGTATTTTCGTCATTTCGTCCCAACGCGTTATTAATACGCCAATGATTATACCTCATAACCGCCGGCTGGATCCACCAATGAGAGGCTGCCACGTGTGCTTCTGGATCATTCCTCGTACTGACAACCTCGTACACCTGCACAGTACCTCGTACTCCAATCATTAGAATGCCACGTGTCACCACCTGAGTGGTCCCACGTGGTGTAATTACTGTTCTGGCATCGTCACCAGACCACCGGTCAACGGCGGCGGTCAACGGTGGCAGCGACGGTCAACGGCGGCGAACCACCTTTGACCGGTGGTCAGTCACCGCCGGACCACCAGTCAACCACCACCGGACCATCGGTCAACGATAGTTGACCGCCAGTCAACAGGTGGGGTCAGGCCGGGTCTGGGTCGGGTCTTGGGCCGGGTCAGGTCGGGTCTTGGGCCGGGTCTGGATCGGGTCGTGGGCCGGGTCGGGTCGTAAGGGGGATAAACCCCTCTGCATGAATTGAACTCGGGACCTCCCGTTTGAAATCTCAAAGCAAACCACAAGACCAACTGCGCTAGGCAGTGGTCTTGTTATATATATGCATAATTATTTACTTAACCCTTATTTGGCCAAGTTCATTTATACTAGCATTAAAGGTTCAAACAGGGATGAAAAAGGTTCAAAATAAAAAGGTTCAAATATGAAAGGCTGGTACCGTTGGACTCGTAATTTCGTGCTCTTTCCAATGGTGTGATCGAGGAATATTAATGACTTCATTTGAGCCTCGATAATCCTATAAACGTCATTGAAAGTCACTCGAAAATTACCGTTTTTGCTTTGTTTCTAATCCTTTGTACCTGTAAGGCATAAAAACACAATATAAACATATTTGCAACATATTTATCCATATTTTAGTATTTTAGTCTGTTTATTAGCATTTTTCGGGATACAAATGATGTGTGTTTTAGCACACATCACAAGGTTTAGTATCCTTGAATAAATCCAAAGGTACTAAGAATGAAACTTTGAGTGAATGATATAAACTATGCGAAATCTAGTTTATACCACTAAGAAGAATATTTAATGAAACAGTAATGTATGTTTGACAAACATAAAATATAACCAAAATAATAAGCTTCAATATATTAATACGAACACTCTTTGATAGTATTAGAGTTTACAACCTTGAAGCTATGAAAATTCTATGTATTTGATACACGTAATTCTATACCCTAGGACCTCCTTTTATACACCAAGGAGTCCTAGATGATTTACAATATATTCTACAAACTTAGATTATTCTTAAAGACCTTTTCTATAAATATTTATCCTTATCCGTAGACAATCTTGATCTTCAAGTAATCTTTATCTTTATCCATCCAGTAGTTGTAACTTTATCAACAGTTGTATCTCTTGAACTAGCAGCATTAACTTTGTTGAAGACAATAATAACTCGGCAGTACTAACTAAGCAGTAGAAACTCTATGAAGTCTTTTGATCCCAACAATCCTCCCTAAACTTGATGTTCATCTTCTGAATCTTTAAGTTTCTTCATTAAAAGTCTTCATCGTCAGGAGGATTCATTCAAACACATCATTGACCTTTCCTACTTGTTTTAATTAACAATTTCCATGTCCAGTAGTCAGCTTGAAGCTTTTGTCCGACATATTTGTGATAGTTATTGGTGTGAGGGGATTTCTCTTTTCAACTAACATAAAGATGTACATAGCTGTTTGAAACCTTACATAGTGTACTCTACCGAAATCAAACAACTTCTATATAATCAGTTTATATCCCTGTAGACTTCTCCATACTTCACTCTTTCTGTCAGGTTCAAATCACTTTTAAATCTTCCTATAGCACTCTTTCATATTCATCTTCTGGTCTTGTATCACCATGCTTTGCTTTGACCAACTTCCAAAGGGTTTGTAAGTCTTCCCTGTTAATACCCTGAAGCATCTTAATCATTGAAGAATACCTCTTTGAGCTTCTATCTGCTCTTATCAACTGGAAGTGTCTAATTATTCCCTCTTTAACAATTTTATACTCAATAATCACTGGAGGTTTAGTAGCTAGTGGTATAGCATCAATTGCTATATCATCATCTCTAACTATCTCCAAGTGCTTTTTCAGCTCTGCCTCCTCTTGATCATTATGCCTGCCTCAACTTCTACATGCTCATCAGGTCTTTTCTATATTAGCATCTTTCCCTACTCTAACTAGCAACCTGCTCTTCTTAGTAACTACTTTCTTGTTCTAATTTCAATTCTAGCTTTCATTGAGCTTTCCACCTCTAAATTCTATAGAATGAAAGAAATAACTATTTTCATTCCAAATCAAACAACTTTGAATCTCTTCCATATCTTTTAACTCATTAACTGACTATTTTTGGAGCTTTCCCACATCAGATTTACTCTTTTGAGCTTTAGTTGGTGGGATTTTCCCTATCTCCTCAGCTCTATAGCTTAGCAAAATTTTTCCTCTTTGTTCATAAGCTTAACAAATAGTTTAGATCTTTCTTCAATAGTTATTTCTCCCTGTTTATCTGCTTGTATCTTCTGAGCTAATTCAAAATCAGCTTTCATCATAGCTTGAGTATTGTCCCATGACTCAATCAATGCTATGTTGGCTTCTTCTTCCTTTTGCCTTTTAATCCTCTCTTCTTCTGCTATCTTTGCTTGCATTTCACCATACAATTGTCTAGCAAGCTCTTCATCAGCAGCAACTTGATCTTTATTTTTCAAGGGACTTTCAGACTCAATAATTATTGCCTTACCTTTGTCTTTGATTGAGGGTTGAGTTGAAGAAACTGTTGGTTTCGACACAGATACCTGCTCTTCCTGATCATGGAAAACAATTCCCTTTGCCTTTGGTCTTGTTACAGCAGCAGTAGTAACTGAAGTAGTAGCAATTGTAACAGATGTGATTGTCTTGGGCTTGGCTGCTTTGATTTCTATCAAGGTTTGAGCTAAAGTTAACTCATCAATGGTAGTTGTTGGAGCACTGACAGTTGTAACTACCTCAGCAGTTGTAATTGGAATTGTAGGAGCAGTAGTATCTTCAACAATTACCTCCTCACCATGAAGATCATATACTCTAAACATGTCTTCATCATTCAACTTCCCTTGAGTTTCATCAATCAATGTGACATTTAAATCTTGATCAATATCTGCTTTGTTCCTCCCCTGTTTGGATGGATCCTCCTGATCACCCAAACTATCTTTATCCTCAAAGGATTCAACCCTTCTAGCAGCACCAACCTTACTTAATCTTTTTAGCTTGGTGATTCTTGACTTTCTTTTAATTTCTAACTTCTTAACCCTTTTTTGAGGCTAGAAATCTCAATAGCTTGATCAGACCTAGCATTTTCCAAATCAAGAACCTGTTTTTGTAATTTGGTACATAAAACCATCAAATCAGTTAGTTGCATTATATCCTCACCACTGGGTAGTGGATCATTAGAAGGTGTAGGTACACTTTCCTCATGTTCAGTCTCATCATGTGAAACCTCTGCTTCCTTCCTCTGTTTCCTCCTGGACTTTTGTTTCTTCTTGGGTTTAGAGGATGTAGATGGTTGATCAACAATAGGTATTTGATTGGAATCAGTTGGATGGTCTGAATCCTCACCCACTTCTTTAGAAGCTTGAACAATCATAGTATCAAACAAAGGTGTAACCCTCCCAGAAAATCATGTTCCTTCCCTCTTCATGTTCCCAAATAGCTTCTTAGTAAGAGAAGGATTAACAAAAGTCTTCTTATGTTTAGACATGTCTCCTAACTGTTGGTTCACAAAGACTTGAACAAATCTTGGGTACATCCAGAACTTATTCACATTTTCTAAGTTCCTTACCATGCTGTCAAATATGTACTTGGAAAAATTGAATTTCTGATTATTAGCAAGACAGATTATTGCAGATGCCATTGTACTACTGAATTCATTCCAGGCAGTAGTTTTAGCACTAATGCATTGCAAAATGGTATGAATTAAGAACTTCCATTGTGGTGAAAAGAAAGCTTTATAAAAAGTAAGCTTTTAAGAAACTTTTTCATACCCCATTCTTGTCAATTCTTCAAAGATAGTAGCATTGGGTAGACATGGAGAACCATCAGCATCGTCCAGCTTAATATCACGTCTAATAGATGCTTCATTGACTATAATATTCTTCCCGTCAATTAGGGCTTGTATCTGTACATTCCCATTAACTGTTTTAAGCTTAGCAGAATCCCAGAACTGTTGAATACATAAGATATAGATCCGTAGGGTTAATAGTAGGTGCATGTCTAATGGGATTCGCATGTAGAAAATCAACAATCTACTCAAATCCTTTACTTTCAGAAAGCTTCTCTAAAAACGCAACCAAATTGTGTGTTTTAACAAACTTATGTGTTGACATTGTGATGGGTTTTGATGAAAAACAATGAAATTGATTTAGGGTTTATGCGAAGAGATTTGAATGTATGAAATCGATTATGTAAGTGGATAAAAAACCTTTAATTGAGTCAAACGATCTATTTATGTAAAGTACCCTCAACGACATTAACTTAAACTAGCAACATTAAGTTAAGCCTAACAGTATTAACTAACCCAACAGTAGTAAGTTTTGCCTGGCAGCATTAACTTATGCCTAACAGCAGTAAGTGTATACTCAACAGCATAAACAAATATGGGCAGCAGTAATTTAAGCGTAACAGTATTAACTTAAGCTTAGCAGCATTAAGTTGAAGTTGTGCAGCATTAACATTAAAGCACCAGTAATCACCTCAATTTCATTCCGAAAAGCATCTCACAAACTCTCTTTCTATTTTTTAGCTCACGACATCTCTCATTTCTTTTTCTTACCAATTCACTCTTTCTATTTTATACACACGTCTCTCTTTTCTTTTTCTCACCAATTCAGATAATTTTGTACAAAATGTCATCAATTCCATTAGTTTCATACTGTCCTCCTAGTGTGTATAGTTTTAATACGTATAATAATATAACGATAATGAAATTCCTAAATTACCTTTGAGGATAAAGGAAGTAAGAAAAATCACACAAAAATATTCTACGTAAGAAACCGGTAAGTGATTACCGGGTCATTTTCCCAAAGACTTATGAAATTGAGACCTCGTTTGTTATTTGGACAATGACTTGAATTGGTTCGAAGATGATTTGTTTTCTAAAATCCTAATAGTGAGCAAATAAAGGGACAATTAAACCTAACTACTAAAGAAAAAATAACGGGAAATTAAATTTTAATTAAAAACGCAAATCGGGAATCCTAAATGGGACCTAAAAGCCCTAAATCAACAAAATTAAGTCCTACAATGATCTTTTTGGTTTTTATAAGTTTTAATTGACTAAAAAACTAGAATAAAGAAAAACTAGACGCAAAAACCATAAGGAGATTAAGCTTAAAAACAATAAAAACATGAACTTGATAAAAATTCTCGTTCTTTAAAAAAACAAGAATTTTTCAATTAAACCCTATGAATAATAGAAAATCTATTTTCCTAGGAACTAATGTTAAAAGAAAAATTTCTAAAAAAGAATAATAATTATTTTTGATTTTTTTATAATTTTTTATGAATTAAAAACGATTTTAACAAAAATCAAATGTTTAAAAATACTAAGCTATTTATAAAAAAACTAGAAAAATTATGAAAAAAGCTTGAATGGTGAGGAATCTAGGAAAAATAAGCTTGTGAAAACTGCTTATCGAATAAGCTGTGAAATAAGCCAAAACAACTTATTATACAAAAGAGCTCAAAATGTGTATAAGTATTAACTAAATGCAAACTCTAACGGATGAGCTATTGTAGCACAATGGTAGTGAGTGTTGGGTTAAAACGCTTGGTTAAATTTGTTGAGGTCCCAGATTTGAGCCTTGTGCTCACCTTGGACTTCCAAACTCCCAAGCGTTTTTTAATGCCATTTTTTTACAACTTTTTAGAAGACAAAAAAATAAGCACTTTTTATGAAAACACTTTTTTATTAACCACAAATAAGCTTCCAAAATAAGCTGAGTAAGTGACAGAAGCTTATCTTAACTAAATGCTTAAAAAGGCTAACTGTTTTGGCTATTTTATCATAAATGAGCAAAGGAAAGGGCAAATAAGCTGATAATAACTAAAAAGTTATGCCTAATAAGCATAAACAAACATAAATGAGCAAAGGAGTTAAGCTAACTTAAGCTAAAGTTGACAGATTAACTAAAAGGCCTAAACACTTACAATTTTTAAGCTAAAAATGCAAATAAACTTAAATAAGATTTAACCTAAAGGAGATAAGCTAAAATGGGATTAAACTAAACTAATAAGCGATATTAAACCTAAATAAGCTAGGAAAATAAGCAGATAAGCACAAATAAGCCAAATAGCACTTAAGCCAAAAACTGCATACAAACAGTAAGGGGGGGCACTTTTGTGCTTAAAAATAAGCTCAAAGATGGATCCTTATGGCTTAGCAACTTATAAGCCCTTAAAGATTGTCCAAAAAGCTACAAGAATCAACAATCAACAAGCAATTTGAATTTCAAATAAGCCCTTAAAAAGCTTCATGAAAAAGCTGTTTCTCAAAGATTTCAATACTTGGCAAATTTTCCAATGTTTACAAACCACCATTTTTGAGCTTAAAAATAAGCAAACAAACGGATCCTTATGGATCTCAGACCTTCAAACAGATTTAATTTGGACCTCAAAGAACAATAATCAATACTCAAAAAGTATTTTGAAATTCACAATAAGCAACAATAAGCATTTGAAAAATCATTTTCTCAAATTTTTTCAACACTTATCAATCTAAGACAGTTTTGGCAAATACTCAAAACAACAATGTAGGCTTTAGAGCTTTGTTTCTAACCCCTTTTAACATCAAAATAAAAGCAAAATGAGCAATCAAAACCACTAGAACAGAATTGTGCTAAAAATGATAATGAAACTGAACTTAACCCTAACATATCTAATCTATTACTAACTAACTTGATCAAAACTTGAACTTAACCTACAAATATCTTAAATCCTTTCTTTATAAACCTCAAAAATGATGTTTTAAATCAAATTAAAGGACCAAAAAGTGTCTAGCAGTACTAACTTAAGTTAATACTGCTTGACCCAAACACCCCTTTAAGTTGTTAAATCTCATTTTTTAGCTTATAATTTTGAGAATTTAAGCACAAAACTTTAATACCAGATATTAGACAGCTTGTTGGGTTTTAATAAAATCGAGTCTTATAATATTTAAATATATTTTTATAATTAATATTAAAATATTACATTTTATACCCTTGAGAATATGAAAATGACAATATATACCCTTGGTATATATTAATTTACAATTTTAACCTTTTACTTTATATCTTTAAACATTTAAACCTTTAACTTTAATGTATGACAAAACAAACCCCTGAAGTTTAACTTTAGGATAATTACATTTTTGGCCTAAAAGTTTAATATTTTCAAAATTTACAATATATACCCCTTTGCATGAAATGTTTTGCGATTTAAGTCCAAAAACCATATAGTTTGTATTTTTTGAATCCAATTCAGTTTTGCAGCATTTAGCTTATCACAATAAGCTAAAATAAGTTTGGTTTTATAGTTTTAACAAGCTTATAGCTTGTGAAAAGAGCTTATGAGCTCGAAAATCCAATTAGGGTGCATTTGACTTTAAAATTAGGATCCAAAAGCTTAGAGCTTTTAAGGTTTGTTTTAATGCTTATAAAAATGATAGTTAGCTTATTAAAATAGCTTTTAAGACTAGCTTTTAAGACTAGCTTTTAGCTTATTAGGGTTTCGAAAGAAGGGTTTTAGGGTTTTAGGGCACGATTTGGTTTAGGAAAACCAAACAAATAAGTTTGTGGTTCAAGAACTTATACAAGTAACTTAAATATAGCTTATACATGATCTATAATGATACAAGAGCTTATGGAACGAGTTATAGGACTTACTAGTACATGAAATGGGTCAAAATGAGCAAAAACAACTTGAAAACTTTAGAAATGAATCAAGAGACTTCTTTCTTCTTGTTTCTTGGCTTCTACTTGCTGTAAACTTTCTTTTTAATCTTCCTTTGACTTGTTTAGATCATGATTTGAGTATGTGTTGAGTTTTAGAGATGAATTGGAAAGTATGAATGTGTGCGAGTATATATAGGGCTCAAAATGGAGTAGTGGCCAAGTTTACATGGAGTAGGGACCAAGTTTACTTGGAGTAGTGGCCAAGGGTTTTTCTTGGAGTCGAAGGTGGTGATGGAGGTGGTAGGGTGCTAGCTAGGTGGTGACTAAGGTGTGTGGGTGGTTGCTTGGTGGTGACAAGTAGGTAAAAGGAGGCTAGCAAGGTGGTGAATCATGGTGGTGCTTAGCAAGGTAGTAGGCAAGGTGGTGAATCATGGTGGTGCTTAGCAAGGTAGTAGGCAAGGTGGTGCATCATGGAGAAGGGTGGTTGCTATGTTAGGTTTTAGTTTAAAACTAGTTTAAGGTGTACGGGTTGTTTAGGGTTTTCGGGTTAGGATTTTGGTTTTTAGGACGAGTAGGGGCTAAAATGAAGGGAAAGAATGTTTAAATATGGTGCTTAGGAAATTTTAACTCATGCCTAAAAGTTGGTACGAAATGGAGCTTATTTGAATGTTGTGCATTATTGGATTGTACTTTGAGCTTTAGAGAGTTGTACATTGATTTTGGAGGGAAAAGATATTCAAAAGTTATGCATTATAACCTTGTACACATGCCTTAAAAGCTTGTACCTTTGTTTTGTATGTAAACATTACATATAGTTAGAGTTTTGGTATAAACATTAACGTTTAATATCCGTTTTATAATAACGTTTTGAAAAGTACGTTAAATAGATAACGTATGATAAAATGGAGTTTAAAACATATTGCTTGACATATTATAACGTTTACTTGCTTTAAACGTTGATGAAATTGGCATAGCTAGGTTGCGTGAGCACGTTTTCTTTGATTATGTAAGTTACATTACATAATGGGTGAAATAAAGCAAAAATATTCCCGTGAAAATGGTTGTACTTAATTTACTAAGTAGATATTACATTGATGAAAATTGCATCTAATTTAATAGATGGATAATTACATTGATGAAAATTGTGGGTTGTTATAAAAGGTCCATTAAGAAGGTTCAAAAATCATTTGTCTCTAAAGCGCCCCCGTTTTAACCATTTATTTAATAATAGATAAAAACTAAGATAAATTTTTTTTATAAAATTCATTTAAAAGGCTTTAAGAACGGGAATTCGTCATCCTCGACTTTTCACAATCCCCAAACTAAGCTTAAACGAATCACAGCTAGATATAACATTAGATGCTAACACTACTCATAATTGCTAATTGTGTAAGTATAAACTTAACTTTTCGCTCCCATTATTCCTAAATAAATTATGTTCTTATTAATATAAAGTAAACCCGGTTTAGACCATAATTAGTTTGAAATCCTTTCCTAAAGAGACGATATGGTGAGAATAAGGTCCACATTAAGGTTCTAATTTCGCATGATTTAGGGGTTATCCTTTTTATTTCATCCGAAACAACTCAACTACGAGTCTAGAGACGGAGGCTTTATTTAGATAACCCCGAAGTCAAAATTTGGCTTTATTATTATTATTGCAACATTATTATCCCTCGGTCCTTTAAACAACTGCCACATCGGTATGCGAGCCGACCATGGTCCAGTAAACTTTTATCAGTCTCGGATTTATTATTCTTACTATGGGCCTTCTTTTGAAGACTGCCACATCGGCAGCGAACCGACCAGAGACAGTAAACTTTTATCAGCCCACAGTTCTTATTATTATTATTATTACCTCCACCCTTTAAACGACTGTCACATCGGTATGCGAGCCGACCATGATCCAGAAGTCTTATTTCGGCTTCGGTTTATTACATTATTATTATTATTATTATTATTATTATTATTGCAACATTATTAAACCCTTACCTCGACTATACGATAGCGAATGCCATCTGGTATCGGATAAGTTATTCCCCCCCCCCCTTCTCCGGGGAATCAGATATCTATCCATATGCTGATATCTGTTTTTAATAATTCTAATTCTAGTTTTGGAGTTGAAAAAGTTGAGTGTTCTTTTATTTTCGATAAAATTGGCTCTTAATCCCTTATAATCATAGCAAATAAATATGTGTTTACCTTGTTTCTTTTAAACCCTTAGTCGTCACTAACATAATCTTCCTTAAATTATATTTAAGGTAAAATCAAATTGAAAAAAAGCTTTTGACTTATTTAAGGGGGTGTTTGGATAGCCGCGAAACTGGGCATTATTGGTGGTGGTGTGTATGGGTTACAAAACACAGCCACTTTGGTGATACACGAGCCGCAATAACGGGCATGCCACCGGACACCAACCCCCAACGTCCTGTATCGGGCCAGTCAAAACTTTTAAACCCCTACCTAGGGCTTCCCCAAATAATTACATAAAGTAAATTAATATAACATCACCCTTCTCCATTCCAACAAAAAATCTTTACGATTTCTTCCCCACGACCCCGCGCCCCAGCCCCCCCCTCCGCCACATCCCTCCTCTCACATCCCCCCCCCGACCGTCACACTTCCACTCCGGGCAACTACCTGCAATATACAAGGAAAATATGCTCAAAGATTAAGTGCTTAGATCAGCCTCTATCCGCAGCTCATTTTGAAGTTATGTGTAGTCATCAAATAATACGCACTTTTAAAAGCCTAGTGATGGTCGGACCCTTTTTGTGCATTTGACCAAAATGAAGGTTTGCAAATTGTTGATTGTGCCCTTTTTCATTTGACCAAATAAGTCAAAGTATGCTATATGAAAATTTCTAAAACCCTTGACCTTTGAGCTTCAATATCAGCAGGATTAAGTGTGATTTAGCACCCCTTATTTTGGAAATAAGCTCATTGACCACCAATTTTCATCTGTTTGGGCTTGGTTGGGGGTAAAAAGCACCTTTGTGCTTATTTTCATAAGCCAAAAAAGCCCCTTGGCCACTGTTTGGCAGCTCCCCTGGTGCTGAGCACCATATTCAGCCCCATTTTCTAGCTTATTTAGATATTAAGCACTTAGGATTTTTAGCTTTTTATTGTAGCTTATTACTAGTTTTTTTAGTCCCTGAAATATTATAGCTTATCTCACCCTCTAGCATAGCTTATTTTAAGCTTAAAGTTCCCATTTTTCTGTTTTCTTTTCAAAACTGTCACATAGCTTATTTCATTTCTAGCTTATTTTAAGGCTTATTATAGGTTGCTTTAGCTTATTTAGGATTCCCCTTCCCTATTTATCTGTCCCCCTTAGATTTTAGCTTATCTAGTTAGCTTAAACTTCAAAGAAAAAGCAAATAAGCTCATAAGCTTAATAAGTTTCTGTCAGCCCAAAAGCTCACATTTTTAGCTTATTTAGTCCCCTACAGCTTATACTCCTTTTATGAAAAATGTTCTCCTAAGCCCCCTTAATAAGTTTGCTTTTATAAGTTTTCAAAAATAAGCACTTTGGACTTGTCTTGCAATCGGGGTCATTCTCAGGGACCATTTGTGTAATTTTGAAGTTTCTAGTTAACATAGTTAGTCCCTGTGGTTAGTTAGCCTGTTACCCGTTTGTCCTTGTGTCCTTTCACTGCTAGTCCTTGTAGTTAGCCACCAGTTAAATAATTAATTTAATTTAATTAGTTTTAGGGTTAATTTTAATTAGTTTAATTAATATAAAATGCTACAGTAACTTTTAGGGCTTTTTATATTTTTAGATTCCTCAACTTTTTCTTTATTTAATTTGATTTTTTTTTAGTTTTGTTAACTTTTTCTTTATTTAATTTAAATTTTCCAGAATTTTTAGACTTTTATTTTCTGTCTTTTTCTATTTTCTTAATTTTAATTAGTGTTTAATCTTTAAAAATTCATAAAAAATACAAAAATTAACAAAAAAATATTTTTCTTTTTAATAAAATTTTATTTAATCAGTTAGTTTATATTAAAAATATAAAAACTTATGTTAGGGTTTATTTTTGCTAAAAATTCATTCCTGGCCCGATTTACGACCCGATATTTCGTTTCTTTACCGGTTAAGTTCCCTTTTTAACTCCCGATTTTGAATTTAATTACATTATCTTTAATTTAGAATATTATTTATTAAATTATTTTAAAATTTAAAATTAATTTTATAACTTAATTTTTGTAATTTAGACATTTAGCTTGCGAATACTTCCGAAGTCTATAATTGCCATGTTATTAATATAGTTATTAGTTTTAATTAATTTAGTTAAGTAATTTTAGCTAATTTACGATCCCCTAGATTTTCTTAGGATTTTATTGCCATTAATTATGCCCCCGTAGTTTAAGGATTCATCCTATAACTATTTTTTCCCCCGTAGTTATTTAAGATTCATTTTCCACTGCTTGTTTCCCCGTAGAATAATTTAGAGTTTTTCTTTAATTAATTTTAGTTTATCTAGTTTAAAAATCAAAATCATTTGTTTTCTCAATTCAAACATCAATTCATCATCGATTTACCATTCCAGCCTCGTTGGGGATTTACGACCCGGGAAAACTCTATACTACTTCTCGGTATCATTGACTCTGCTTTTAGACTATCCTCACTATATATTTGATATTTTATTATATTATATGTATTTTAAGGTATAGTCTGAGCGGACCAGTGTATTTAACACTTATCAGTTCTAATCTTAATTCTAACAGGTAAAAGGGGGTTTTTGTCACACCCTTAGACGGAATACGTGTCCGAGGGCGTGACGTCATCATACTTCGAACACAAGGCACAAGAGAACGACTACTAATGGACGTTTTGAAAATCATATTTACAAAAATATAATCATAGCTTATTTTTAGTTTAGTTTTTAGAGCTTATTGTACCAGCTTATTTAGTGAGTTTATTGTAATAGATTTTTCTAGCTTATTTGTACTTTGGGCTTAATGATAAAAATTAAAAAAAAATGAAGATGGTGTTGTTTCGCTTATTCTTGTGGCTTATTCTCGCATTTTTTTTCTTCTTATTCTTATTCGATTAGCTTATTTAATAAGCTGAGTTTTATTCTAGCTTATTTCTGTTCGGATAAGTTTCTCTAGCTTATTCGACCTTAGATGTAGCTTAAATCATCAAATTACTTTACGGTTTACTAGTTTTCTTATTCGATTAAGCTTAGGGTTATTCGGTCTTCGTTTTCCTCTAGCTTGATTCGAATGCTTAACAAGGGTGTCATGAGTCTTCTACTCGGCTTATTCATTAAGTCTTGAGCACCCTGTAATGTCGTGGAGGAGACGAGACTTGTGTTTCATAGCTTATTTAGTATAAGGATGTTGGGTTAAATAGAGGGGGGGGGGGTTTTTTTTCATTATAGCATTATTATAACAGACCTTTTAGAGAACGCTAGATTCGGTTAGTCTGTTTGGTTCCTGGTTAAGGTATAATATCAGTAGCCAAGTCACATTTAATGATTATCTATAAGCTGTGTATTTAAACCTGTTCTTTTTTTACAAAACGTTTCATGAATCTAAGTTTGTTTAGCAGATGAGTTTTAGAAATTATTGGGCCAGACCCATGTTCATTTTAGTGAAACATGCTTTAGAATTCTAAAAGAATAAGTTTACTGTTTCAGTTTTATTAAAAATTAAATTTAGTAATAGTTTTATAAAAAAAAAAGATTAAAAGTTTTATTTAGTTTATCAATATTTTGTTGCTTAACTTTTTCTTGTCTTATGATGGACCGGTCAACTCATGAGGCGTGGAGCTTAAGGGTTTATTTAGCTAGACCGAATTTGATTATTTGTTTTAGCTAAATAAATCGGGTGGTTATCGTTTATTTGCGGCTCTTCAATTTGGTCTAATTTTCTATCATTTTTCAATTAAATAGTGTAGTTTAAATTAAAATGTTTTGCTTTGCTTATTTGATCATGATGCGTAGTGAGTAGTTTAACTTGTGTTTGCTAAATGATTAGTGATTTGGAATTTAAGTGCTGTTTTAAAAAAGGTTTAAAAAATTAATAGTCAATTTACATACTGTCATTTACTTTTAATGCAATTTAAATACTTGTCATTTATTTTAAAAAGCATTTTACTTTACTTGTCATTTAATTTCTTGAAACTTGTTTTCTAAGGATTTTAATTCGTTGAATCTAAGCCCGCACTTAAGGAACATTTCACACACTAGCAAACAAATTTGTCATTTTAAAGCTTTATTCATATTTGTATAACCTTGTAGTTTTTTAATCTAGAATTAATATTAGTTAATTTTAGTTTAAAATAGTTTTGAAAACCAAAACCAAAAACTTTTATGACATTCAAGCTACGATTTACAACTTGAACGTAGATTTCCCATTCACCTCTCCCAATGAAAACATACCCCTTGTTGATTACTTTTTATTCTTTTCTAAGAATAATTGTATGGATTACTAGCTTTCGTTATACGTAATTATTTTTATAAATATATATTATATATTTGAGGGTTGTATTTGATAAACGCGTTATGAAAAACGAACAACATAAAAATGGCGCCGTTGCCTGGGAGAGGTGTATCGATTTTTACGGGATTGTTTGTGTTCGAGCCTTGAAGATCCTTTCTTCAGAAAGCTTATTTTCGTTCGTATAAAAAATATAAAAATCCAAAAATATTTTTCTTATTTTATTTTTCCTTTTCATTTATAAATTTTACAAATACCAAAAAAATATTTTTAGTAATATTATCTTTATAAAAAAATTCAAAAAAAAAAAATTCTTCCCTATCCTCTTATTCATTTAATTCTCTTCTTCTTTATCCTCTTATCCGTTTAATTCTTCGACATGTCTTCATATAACCATTTTGGTTGCTCGTGGTGTGGAGGTCCGTTTAATGATGGAAACTGTCCGGGCTGTAGCAATGTAGGATCCGGAAATGAGTTTGTCTATGACCCAAATCCTTATTCTTATAATGAAACATCAAACTTCTTCAACCAACCTCCACAGCCCCCGTACGAGACATACTCTTGTGAGTTATGTGGGAACGATTCTCACATGGTTTAGGAGAGAATTTGTCCGCTCACGTGTTACGCAGCTTGTGCGATGGGAGTGGCGCGGGTGCCGCCGGTGCTACAATCAAAAAGAAGAGCGTGTGTGCAGAATTGTTATCCACAAAATTCACCGAGTTTTTCTCAACAATATCTTTGCTGTGAAAACTGTGGGGGTCCTCATGAAAGTTTTCAATGTCAACCGATCAATCAAAACCACTTTGAGCATAATTCTAACTATTCCGGTTTTGACCAACCCCTGCAGTATTCCATCAATCATCAAGAAGATCTTAATCAGCAAAGGATAAGTGATGTGCACGATGGATGGGATAAACTAAGAAGAAGTCGTATAATAAAATTTTCACATGGTGTGATCATTTGAGGAAATGTAATTCCAACGAAGCAGGCTGCTAATTTAGTAATCATACTCCATGAGCCTGCGAGACATTTTCAATTTTACTTGCGATGAAGATGATAATGACGAGGAGTTATCTAACCATTAAAAGATATGCCTCAATTTCTCCGTCTAATTGCTCTCGTACCTGAGTCTTCAATTATGGCGCCCGAGGATCTCCTCATAATAGGATGAGGAAACTTAGCACTATTCTGAAAAGAATCAGATTAATTCATAAAGTCCAATGTTGAGGATCTTATTCCAATCCCAAGAGAGTCTGAGGATACATCCGGTAGTGATAGTGAGAGCGTTTTACCTTCAAGTGATGATTTATCTCCCATTTTTGAGGATAAATCCGTGACTTTCTCTAACCCTCTTTTCGATTTAAATGACGATTTTACTTCTAGTGATGACGAGTCACTATCCGATGAAGACGTTCCGAAAGAAAATGTTAAAATTTACTCGAACCCATCTATCGAAATTGATGACGAATACAACTCTAGGACGTAAATCCTCTTTTGATGAGGTGTTTAAAGGACATTTAGTGCGATGAATCTTATGATTCCAACCTTGATGAGTCGACTTCCTAGTCACACCTCTTTCCGATTCTAATGTGGGGATGAGTGTCTCTCCCCTAGAGACGACATTGAGCTTTTACTTCACCATGATTCATCTTTAAGCATTGTTTCCATTCTCGAGGGGTTCATCGATGAACCGCCTCTCGAAGAGAATGATGATTTATTTTAATCTGGAATCAAAAGAAAATGATTGGAAGAAGATTTTGTACGATGCTCCAATTGATGATTTGATTACGAAGGACAAAGTTTTCCACCCTGGGATTTATGAGAAGAGTTTTTCTCCGACATTTGTGAAGTTAACCTTTGAGGATCGCCATTATTTTCCCATCACATTTGTTATCCGGATATTTCTTCTTTATCTTACTTATTCAGTGGATTCTCCTTTTCTTCTCTCCTCCGGGAGTGAGGATACTATTTTTGACCCTAGCATCTCCACTTTTCATCTTTCTTCTCTTAAGCCGGTGGCATATGAAAATCCAATGGTGATTTTTCCATTCTTCTATTTCTACCCCAAGGACAAAGGAATTCGGGGAGAATCAAGCTAGAGACTCGCACAAAAATAAGCGCTTCTCGGGAGGCAACCCGTGTCTTTTCTTCTTTCTATTTTCTTGATTAATAAGTGAGTGTGATATTTTATAGCCCAAGTGTGGGGGCGTGCTTCTTTCTATGGTAGTGGTTCGTTTTTGCAGGATTCCTTAAGATCAAAGAAGAACCCTTGCTTGTTTTCGAAATCCCTCAAACACCCGGTTTTTCGATCTTTTAACTTTATTTTGGAATCCTCACTCCTCAATCCTGATCATGTATATATATATATAGATAGATCTATATGTAATAAGATATATATATTATTTCCCTTCACACTTGGAATTTATTGCATTTGCCTTTTTCTTTCTTAAGTGTGGGGTAAAACCCGACATTTTTAAACATTGAGGCCAATATTCATTCTAAAGGTGAGGATGATTGCTCTATCGAAATGTGATCTACTGTGCCATTGCTGTGTCCCTCGCAACCCCGTTTTGGCCAAAAATTTTAAATTTTTAAGTCTTAATATCTATTTTATTGTTCATATATATATATAGATAAAAATAAATGAAAAAAAATTTGACACGAATGTAGCTTTCGTTGGTGAGTAATAAAAAGAAAATTTTGCCCCGACCGATTTTATATCTAGCTTTCTTTCCTCCCTAACTTTAAATAGAAAGATTTTTGCTAATCTTTTTACAAGTGATATAAAATGCAAGTCTAGCTGAAAAGGTCAAGCCTTTGCAAGTCCAAAATTGATTTAATATGCTAAATCGAGTTTATTTAGAATAAATTGTTGCCAGTCTAGTGAATAGTTAAAGTCCGACTAATTCATTAGGCTAAGTAATCACGAGTTTCTTTATAGAAATTTAATTATGAAGAACAAGAATGATAGAGTAGAGATAAGTTTTGATTCTAAACATAGTACTAGTTTTGGATTTATTAAGGCTCCATGAGTTTAATTGTGGCTTTTTTCTCCGATACTTGTTTCACCGTATATAATTGTTGAATAAATTTAAGTTTCTTTGTATTTGTGATTCTTAGTTTAGATCCTTTCATAGAAAGTCCATCTGGTGAAATTAAGGTACACATCAAGGTTTTGTCAGTGTTTGCGAGGAAATAGACTCCTAGACCATTGTCGGCTCGCATACCGATGTGGCAGTTGTTAAAAGACCGCAGGACTTGAAATTTGGCTAATAATAATATAATTATGAAATAAACCGAAGCTGAAATAAGACTTCTGGATCATGGTCGGCTCGCATACCGATGTGACAGTCGTTTAAAGCGTGGAGGTAATGATAATAATAAAAACTGTGGGCTAATAAAAGTTTACTGCCTCTTGCCGGCTCACAACCGATGTTGTAGTCTTCTAAATAAGGCACATAGTAATAATAATCCGAGACTGATAAAAGTTTGCTGCATCTTGCCGGCTCACAACCGATGTTGCAGCCTAAGGTCGAGGAAATTACCGAGGTCGAAATATGTTTGCTGCATCTTGCCGGCTCACAACCGATGTTGCAGCCTTCTAAAGGACCGATGTTTAATAATGTTGCAATAATAATAATAATAAAGCCAAATTTCGACTCTGGGATTATCTAAATAAAGCCTCCGTCTCTGGACTCGTAGTTGAGTTGTTGTGGATGAAATAAAAAAGATAACCCCTAAATCATGCGAAATTAGAACCTTAATGTGGACCTTATTCTCACCATATCGTCTCTTTAGGAAATTATTTCAAACTATTAATGGTCTAAACCGGGTTTACTTTATTAATAAGGACATAATTTATTTGTCACCAATAATAATAATAAAATCCTTAGAGGAAATTAGGAATAAGGAAGGAAAAGTAAGTACACAATTAGTTTTTATGAGTCGTATTAGCATCATACCTTGTATTTTGCAATGATCTTGTTTTTAAGCTTGGCTTGGAGAGGCGAAAGTCGGGGACGATGAATTTATCCATTTGGACACTTTTTGTGCTTTTTTTCGTGATCCTAAAAGTTATCAATGAATAATGAAAGCAAAACATTATGTCACACATGAATAAGTTGTAAGTTGTAAATTATGAATATCATAAAAATGAAAAAAAAATTGAAAAGTGGAAAAAGGGGTGTTTTAAAACTTGTAACTTCTTAACTCTCCCCACAAAAGACTTTGCTACTTTTCAAAGGATTCGTTTGTGGAGGTTTTGAGGTATTTGGTTTTAGAGCATATAATATTGCGTGAGGACACGACAATCACTTAGTTTGGGGAATTTTGATATGTGAGAAATCACATATCCTTTTTATACCAAAAATAGCCTTAAAATGAACAAATTGTGCAAATTATGTTTGTATATTGCTTGTTTTGTCATTTGTGATGTGTAGGTACGGATATTGCAAAAATCGCAAGAAAACGATCAAAACTGGACAAACACAAACACGGTAACGGAAAGAGTGCACAAGAGCCGAAAGATTGCTAGCAAAAGGGTCAAATAGTCAACCAAAGTCAACATATCATGCAAAAACTATTAAAACCCCAAAACAGCCCTCAAAGATTGAATATAATTCACAAAAGGTCCCTTTAATCACTTAACACCGTTAGTCTCTTTTACAATAAGGAGATAACGGTTGTTATCTCTATTTTACCCATAACCCTTAACCATATAACCCGAGCCCAACATTACCCAAGCCCAAAAGTCAAACCAGTATAGGGTAAAAAGGCACGAAAATCTGTTTTCACTATTCATTGTCTTCTTCAATTAACCCTGCATAAAAAACAAAGGGTAAAATTTAATTAATGGCGTGGAACAAAGATTCGAGTACCAAGCTTACAACTCAGCATCAAAACGTCACCAAAATGCTCTCATTGGCTAGAACTAACAAGAAGAATGACACGTTGGAGGCAAATAAACACACCTTTGATGGGATTATACACTAAAAACAAGCCAAAAGAAGCACAAGGCTCTGACACAAGAAATGCCACGCTGGCAATCCGTGTGATCACATCTTTGATCTAACGGCTAAGATAGGGGATCCAATGATTAGAGAGGAATAAATGGTCAAGATCAGTATAACACCTCGTATTTTAGGTCATTGTATGACATTATGAAATTCACAATTTATTTTTAGGGTTTTACGCGTTTACTCTTAAACCGTAAACTTTAAGTTAAAATCGCGTAAACTGAAAATGATCATTCAATGTAAACGGGCGTTAAACGATTAAATGTTTACATCAAGCAAGTTTTATATGATTATTATAAGGATAATTAAAAAGTTGTTTTTTTTCATTTAAGCTGTTTTATCAATTTTGTCTTTCATTATTTTGCAAAAAAAAATGTTTGAATAAGCTTTTGTTACTGTTCTATAAGCCCTCATAAGCTACTAAAAGCTCATATACTTGACTTCTAAATGGAATTGGATGGCTGCTTATAGAATTCAAGTAGGTAATAGTGCTTGAGGGTCAAGCTTTAGGATTAGACTAGGTATTGGAATTAAGCTTAAGCTATAAGCTTAAACTGCTTGTTTAAACTCTATTAAGAGCAAACACCTCTGTTTAGCTGAGGTGTGAGGTACACTTTTCTTTATAATTCCAGTTTTACCTTATTGTCATTTAAATAATTTAGCTTATCTCTGCATAATTGTTTATTCTGCTTATTTGTCTGCTTATTTCTGTTAGTTTAGCTTACTTATGCTTATTGTAGTGGTCTTATGCTCATAGTGCTTAATAATTAGTATTAAATCTTAGTTTTCTATATTCTGTCTTAAAATCAGTGAAAAAACCAAAAACATTAGCATAATTTGTATTTTTGATTTTCTAGCTTATTTGATTACTTAAATCTGCTTATTAGGTCTTATATTAGCTTATTGATATCTGGTATCTAAACTTTGATCATTAAATCCAAATTCATAAGCTCAAAATGAACTTAAGTTACTTTAAGGGGTGTTTGGTACAAGGCAGCACTAACTAAAGTTAGTGCTGCCAAGGCCATTTGGACCTTAAGGTTGGATTTCAATTTCAATTTTAAGATTTGGTTGTTTCATGTGCAAACTGCATCAGCAGCACAAAAGGCCAATAGGCCATTTTCAATCTTTAAGTTCATAGATTCTGTTAGTGTAGGCTTAGTTAAAATAGCATTATAAGCTCAAGTTAGTTTTAGCTAAATTGGTATTTAATTTACACTCTCTTTAGTGATTTTAGTAGTATAGAGTCAAGTTTTGTAACATGCACTTGTTGGTTTTAAGATTTGGTTGTTTCATTTGCAAACTGCATCAATAAAAAATAGTAAAACAGCTCTTTTTCAATCTTAATTTTCAGTAGGTAAAAGAAGTTTTTAGCTTATCAAATTTTGTTTTCAAGTAGCTTGTAGGTCATTATTAATCTGTTTTAGCTTATATTTCTAAAATTAGTTCATTAAGTCATCTGTTCAGCTATTCTTTTCAAAACCAAAAATTACACTCAGCATGTCCTGAGTAATTTAGCAATTTTCAAACAGCTTTTTCATTAAGCAATAGGGTTTCAAAATACTTTTCCAAAGCATTTTCAAATAGCTTATAGGTCAA
>BQNB010040629.1:0-27500 GCA_026074375.1 Tanacetum coccineum
GTTAGTTTAAAGCTGTCTTAGTTTAAAAACTCATTTAGATTTCATACTTTCATTTCTGTCATTAGTAGTAGTATAAGCCTAATAGAGTAAGCAGCTTATTTCTCCTAATAAGCTAGTACTTTTACAGATTAAATAGCTTTATTAGGACATATTTAGTAGAAGTGGATAAAAAGTTTTTAAAGTTTTAGGTTTAAATAAGATTTTGAGTTCATTTAGTTTTAACAGCTAATCATAAAGGAGTGTTTGGTTAAATGCTTGTTTGACTTTTAAAGTCAAAAGCATTTTGTCTAAATTCTTAAAACAGCTGAGTTTAGTCATATTATAAGGTTTTACAAAGGTTTTAAGAGTTAGATTGTTAAATTCAAAAGTTTAGAGTTTAAAAAGATAAGTCCTGCACCAGGACAGTTTTAGTGTAATTAGTTTTATGATTAAGAGTTTTTAAAAAAAGCATTCTATAGTTCTAAGTTGTTTGATTCAAGTTTAGTTAAACTTAGGTAGTAGGTTTAAAGAGTATTAAACTCAAAAATTAGACTGCACTAGTGAACTTGCCAATTGCATCAGTAACATCTCATAGCAGCTTAGTTTTGGCTATTTCACTTTTTGAATTTTTATTTCCATGTGAAATTTTGAAAAACTTTTTACCTAGGTTGATTTAAGGTAAGAAGTTTAGCTTATTCCCAAAATTTCAGCATCTAAAGTTCAGTAATAAGTTTTTTAGCTTATTTGAAAAAACTCAAAAACAGTTTCAAAAGAACTTGCACTTTTAAACTTCAATTTTCTTGCTAGATTTGTTAATACTAGGGTAATTTTAGTTTAAATACCTTTAATACACATCTTAAGCATCAAATAGTTTCTTTTGTTTTTAATTTTCATCAAATAATAAGCTCAATATAAGCCAAAATCTAAAAAGCTTATTAAACACCTAGTTTCTGTAACAGTAATCAATTTGCTTATTTTCTAGCTTATTAAGTAGATAAAAGTGCAAAGTGTCTTTGTTAATGTTGTAGAGATTAAGCTAGTTTACAAGTTTGTAGTTTTAAGTTTTTGCTGAATCTCATTTTTCAATAAGCCAAAAATAAGCTAGAAGCGTAGGGTCTGTTTGGTACTTTCTCCATAGTTTAGGGTTATTCGTTTTCACTATAGTGTAAGTTTCTAGTATTTTGCCCGCCTACCCTCTACTTTCCTTTTTAGCACTTTCTACCCTGTCTTTCTTAGTATAATAAAATAGCTTTAAATTTTAGTTTTTAGTTTTATTAAATTAGGGTTTATAGTTTTAATAAATCAAATTAGAGTACAATTAGCTTATAAAATTTAGGGCTTCTTGTTCCATTAATTTTCTGCACCCTTTTAGTATTTTAAAACCATTTTTCCATATTTTTCCAGTTAAATTTGTATTTTCTAGGAATTAAAATAGAATTTAGTTAATTTCTTTTTCTTAGATAAATCATATAAAATAGAAAAATAGTTGAAAAATTAAAATTCTTTTTGCAATAATTTTCTTTTTAAATCTAGTATTTTTGAAAAATAAAAACAGAATTTTAGTGATAATTTTTAGAAAAAGTTTATTTTTGTTAATTCATTTATCTTTAAAAATTCATAAAAAATTCAAAAATAGTTAAAAAATTCCAATTCTTTTTCCTAAAATTTTCTTTTTAAATTTGTGATTTTTAGGTATAAAATTTGTTAGTAGAAGTGCTTTAGATTTTAAATTTCAGTTTTAGCTCGCATTTTTACGTTTTGTGCATTTAAATTTCGTGCTATTTCATTGTTTTGAGTTTGTGCTATTATATTTTGTAGTGTAATCAATCATTAAAAAAATCCCTTTATCATCTAACTCGAATCCGAAATTCCAAAAATTCTCAATTCACGAGTTTCGATGGAATCACGAACCGAGGAAAATTACTTCCGGATAAAAAATATACAAAATTGTGTTTTTCTTTAGTGAATTTTTACTTATATTTCTCTTGTTTGAGAAGTTGGGACATATTGTGACTATAACGGTGTCCTTAATAACAAGGTGCTTAGGGACAGTGTGACAATATAACGACAGTAACCGATGTGAAAGCAAACTCAAAACATGAATGGATCAATCAAAATAAGCATGATGTACTAGAATCAAATAGTGGACATCTAAAAGTAAATGATGTACGATGCATATAATTCCTAGTATACTTTTCAGTGACTAAAGTGGAAAGTCGATTTTAAACTTGTTTAAAATAATGACTATACCCAGTGTTGCATGATACTCCCTGAATTAGACATAGTTGATCAAGTTATGTCTAATTGAGGTCTAATGATGCAACCACTCGGACTAGTCAACTCGTTTCATGTTCGGTGTTTTTAGAAAAAAGAAAATCATTTTGGTTATAGTTCAGATTTTTATTTTGAAAAACCGACGTTCTTTATAACCTTAGGCTCTGATTACCAATCTATCACACCCCACCAAGGTGAAACTGCGAGGTGTAACATATAAATAAACATCAAACAATGTGATAGATAAAACACCATACATGAATTAGGATAAAAGAAAGTTATTCGAATTACAACATTACAAAGTACAAGTTTAAAAGTACAAAAGTAAACATTGTTGTTTTTCTTCCGAACATGGATCACCCCAAAAGACAATAACTTGGAAGAAAATAGACATCTTGAACGAGTTCAAATGCAAACACACTAAGTTTCCACCTTAGGAACGTCACCTAAAAAACATGATAAAAATGGTCAACTATCGAAATAGTTGGTGAGCTCACAAGATTACGTTCACAAAATATAGTTTTATAAAAGAGTAGATGTCCAATAGTAGTTTGCCAATGGCAAGATATCAAAAATAGTTGTCCAAACCGAAATCAATTTCCAAATAAGTTAAGAGTCGAAAACAAACCAATGTATATGTATGCTATAGTGATTATACGAGACACTACTTAAACGTATTTAGCCTAACTGTTCCAACCTCCAATCAAGTTCTAGTTGTATAGTGTGGCACAAACACTTAGTACTATGCACCCTTGTGCGGGGAGTGAGGAGGGGCTAGTCTCCTAATAGCGCTATCCATAAGTACTAACGTCTCAATCCCGTTGAGGGGGAAATGAGTTAAAAGTAGTGGCGGGTTCCAAGCATCAAACAACATACATATCAAGTTCAAAGTTCAAAGTTCAACACGTTTCCAAAGTTCAACAAGTTCAAATCAAGTTCCATACGTTCAAAACAAGTTCAAGTTCAATTGTGCTCAAAAGATTAATTACTTAAAAGTAATTTCATAACAAACGACACATCATGCTTTCCACCCCAAAACATTTAAAACATGTAAAAAGGGGAATGTGAGAAACTCACCTTAAAAGTTAGAACGATAATAGGACTTCTCGGCAAACCACACTAAGTAGGCAACCCAAACGAATACGCAACCTTCTACTCGCAACCTAAGGCAAGTAAATATACCTAATTAGATCCTATACGATATGCTCGGACAATATTAAGGTTCATTTGTTATGCCTTGTGTTCACATTTGTTTCCAAAGTCACTTTTATCACAAAACGCAATTACAACAATTTGACCCAAATTTCCCAGCATTTTAAGTATTTATTTGACCAAGTTAACCACAACTTCAGGTCAAGCTACTTCTCCAGGTCAAAATTCCATGCTTTAGGTGTGTCCATGAATTTTACCAAAATTTATTAACGATTTATACTCAACCATTTATACCCGACTCTAAAAACGGCCAAATCTGGACATACCAAAGTATTTTAATGATCAGAGGGTCTAAATCGAGGTTACATAAGTTAGGCCAAATCGAGACTCTAAATAACCCATAACAGTGTCTCCCATATCAGTTTCAATGATTGATTCATCGTGGTTTATGATTTATGATCATTTTAGTACAAGGGTTGAAAAGAGATTTTTGGGCAGTTTTGACACCTTTCACCATTTTGCAACTTTGACTAACCAAACGACCTCATATTTTTAAAAGGCTTATATTTCTGGAAACTAGACTCAAAGCACTTGATTCTAGGCTCTTGAATCATGTCAAAATGTTTATTTATCATCAACTTATGCTCCAATCAATATGACCCAAAAATAAAATAGGGGCTGTTTGAAAAATAGCTTTGACTTAATCAAGTCAAACCACTAACCCAAAATGCAAAAACGACCAAAACAACTCTTGAACTCATTTTATAAATATGTAAACATCCTTTTTATAAAGAAAAATCAGTAGGTACCTTAAAATATTTTTAAGCCATTGCATGTACAAGTTTACACCCGATCTAGCTCTAAATCATGGTTTTACGCCCCATATCATCACTAGTTTTATCATTCGAATCATCAAACCACTTATACAACTTTTATAAGAATATTACCATTATTTAAAGAGTGTCAAAACACTATATTATCAGTAGGTTTATTATCTTGTGGGTTAGAACAAAAGAAGATGAACAAACATGTGTATGAAGCCATAAATGGCACTTTTCGGGTACAAGATAGGCACAAGCCGTCTTGTACCTTTACCTTACCTATGAGAACACCAAGAGAATGACAATATGAAGATGAGGCTGAGATGATTCAACTTTCTAAGATGGTGCTTTTGATGAAAAACGAATCAAGAAGCTTGTTAAGGATGATTAAACAAGCCTTTTGGAGTGTTATTCTTGTGTTAAACAAGATTTTTGAATGGTGGTTGATGGTGGTGGTGTGGTGGCTGAATATTTGGAGAGAGGAGGGGAGGTGATCTGTGTTTTTGAGAGAGAAAGAGAGAGAGGAGTGTATGTGAAAAGAAAAGAGTGAAACTTAAATAAATGGGAAGGGTGGTTGAGTGTTGGAGTGTTTAATAGTGTGTAAATGTTATTGCATTGTGATTGGGCACATTATACCCTAATCCTGTTTTACACTTATCCATTATCTGTCTGTCTAGAAGTTCACTTAGGCTTTTTGATGAATTTTCAAATTTTTGTACTGTAAGTTGAACCTCATCTTTTTCTTTTGTAACCAACTCTAACTTCCTTTTAAGCTCTGCAATATCTAAATCTCTTAAATAGACTTCACGTTTTAAGAGTTTTATATCTTCCTCATATACAGACTCATTTTTCTTAAAGACTACCAGTCTAGCTTCTACAGATTCTAAACCAGTTTTATAAGAGACATCACTTATCCTAGCTGTTCTTAAGTCTTTAACTAATTGTTCATTTTGTTCTTTTAGATCTTTTACACTTTCTAAACAAGATGAACAACAATTTGAGTCATTAGATACCTCAGAGTTTGTAGAAGAATTTGAACTTGTTGAAGAATAAGCCATGAGAGCAAAATTGGTTGGACCTTCTTCTGCTTGGTCACTCCAATCATAGCCAAAGCCATCACACTGAGACACTAAGGCATTTGAAGTAGTTTCTTCAACTGGCACAGTCCTTCTTGTAGGCTCCTTGTTCCTGCTGTCTTGATTCCTGGGTGCCCTGCACTCCCTTGCAAAGTGTCCTTTTTTGTGGCAGTTGAAACACTCCACCTTGGACTTGTCATACCCAATTCTTTCTTTGTTGTTCATGTCCAGCTTCCTTCCAGTATTCTTCAGGAATCTTTTTGCTCTCATAGTTAGCATAGCAATGTTCCACCTCAAGTCCATCTCTTCTAGATCATCAGGATCGATTTGTTAAAGATCTTCATTATCAAGCTGTGGAATACTTGGTTGGCTAGCAAAGAAGGAATAAATCATAGCATTACTAAAATTTTCACCAGATTTTGAGCTATCAGCAGCACCCTGAGTGCTAGCAGTATTAACACCCTGAGCAGTATTAACTGCTCCAGATGCATTGTTAGTGCTGCCAGTAGATAGAAAGGCTACATTGTGTGAGTTAGTGGTTGAGTTAGATGTCCCCTTGACCTCTGATTCATAAGCCTTCAGGTTGTTGAAGAGGTCATCCAAACTCAATGTTTCAATCTCTGGTTTGTTCCTCCACACAATAGTATGCATAGCCCATTCTTGTGACAAACTTCTCAAGAACTTCTGATTGATGTCTTCTTGAGTGATAACTTCACCATGCATATCCAGTTGACTAATTAGCTTTTGAATCCTTTCATTGGTTTGTTCAATCACCTCTATGCTGGATGCAGCAAAGTTTTCATACTGCTGCTTTAGAAGATTTTACTATTTTTTCTTTATAGCAGTATTACCTCCAAATCTGTTCTCAAGAGCCTGCATTAGTGACTTAGCATCCTTGTATGTGTTGAATTTTAATTAATGCTCATTAGGTAAAGCCATCAACAAAGTGCTTTTTGCCTTCAACTCTGTCCTTCTTTGTGCCTTCTCTTCAACAGTTGTAGGAGGGATAGCAGTCTCTTTACCATCAACAAGTTTTGTTACTATGGGTGCATTACCATTTTCTATGATCTCCCATAGAGTGTAATCAATGCACTGTAGGTACTGCTCCATCCTCATCTTCCAGAGATCATACTTACCAGTTTGGAGTATAGGTAGCTTGATGGTTTGAGTAGTTTGAGAATCCGTAGCCTCTTGAAAAAGTAGATCTTGTGTGTAGTATAATTTCTTCTTATTCAAAGCTTTTCAAAAGCTCTGATACCACTTGTTGATCCTAATATAATAGATCTTGCTTAGCTTATATAAGCTTAAGTTGTATTGAATAAATTCAAAACAACTATAACAAAAACTTTGATTATCAATATGAAAGACTATGTAAAATCTAATTAATTATACAAAGAAGAATTTTAATAAAACAGTAATGAACAAGATTAATAACAAACAGTTTTATCAAACTTTCTGCCTCAATATAAAACGAACACTCTTAATAGTGTTAGGGTTTACAAAACCTTGAAGCTACGAATAACACTATAAACTTTGATATGATTTGATACGATTTTGGTACATCAAACTCTATACCCTAGGACCTCCTTTTATACACCAAGAAGTCCTAACAGGCTTACAATATTTTCCTAAATTATCATGATCTTCTAAACAAATAACTTATACGTATCTTTTACAAAAAAGTTCTCATACATATCCCATAAGTAATCTTGATAAGAAATCTTTATCTTTATCCTTTCTCTTGTTTTTATCCTTCTGACAGTAGAAACTCTTCTAGCAGTTGTAATCTTTCAGCAGTTGTAACCATCAGCATTAACTTTTATACCAGCAACACTAACTGTGTATAATCAGTAGTAACTACTTAGAATATTTTCTTTATTCTTCATCAGCAGTACTAAGTTACACTAGCAGTACTAACTTTATGCTAAAAGTTGTAACTTTACTCAAGCAGTACTAACATATACTACTAGTACTAAGTTACACTAACAGTAGTAACTTTTATACTAGCAGTATTAACTACTTAATAGTATTTCTTCTAAGTCTCTGAGCAGTCTTAACTTTCATTAGCAGTAGTAATATATACTAGCAGTATTAACTGATAGTACTAACTAATTCGCATATTTTTTACTAATATCACTAACAACACTAAGTTATGCTTAGCAGCAGTAACTCTAACCTTAGCAGCATCAACTCAAGATCATCATGAAGTCTTTTGATCCCAACAGATAAACTAAGAGATATTTTTTCTAACTAGCTTGAAAAAGGTAAACGCTTTTACAACAGACATGCATTCAATAGTTAAGCAAATAAACATTGAGCATTAAGATAAACATGAAAGTATATAATTGCATTACATGGGATCATGTTATCATCTTGAAACTTCAAAGCACATATGTGAAATGAAAGTAGTCTAGATTGACTAAGGAGAAACCTAATTTCTACTTGCTTAGTGTGCACTCCTAATGAAATACAAAGTCTATCAATGTAGACTATCATTAGGCATATTTAGGAAGAGACATTTAATCAAATTAGAGAATGAATATGAGACTATCACTAGTGGTGCTCAATTCAGGCTAAACACGGCCATTTTTACTGGTTATACCACGAACCCAACTTCACTCTTGGAAGCAATTCAACCATTAGGTCAAATTGAATTTCTAGTGCAATAGATTCTCCATTAGTCATTCTCATGTTAGACAAAATAGAATTCCTATATTTTCCTAATAAAGTGTAGCAAAGATAAAATTTGTATTATCTTTTCATAGAGGGCATAACATGACTCAACTAACATGTTTTAATTCTGGTTAGCATAATCCTAATTAAAATGCATAGAATTTTAAGGTTAAATGATAGAGCAAACAAGTTGTTGTAGGTTTAAAAGAGAAGGAGTCATCTAGAACATAGGAGTATGCTTAAGAGTGACAATGTGTAATGCTTTATAATGAGAGTGTTCAAAAAATGCACCTTTGCATGTCTTTTATAAAAGAAATCCAATTAAGATTATTTACCTCAATAGATCTTGTGAATGTTTCTTTGTATAGATAATGATGATCTACTAAAGGTTAGTTACATGTACGTTGGAATTTTTAAGCAAGAGATTCACAAGAGGAAGATGTTTTAAATCTAATGCCATAGGGCGAATTTACCTAAACCGAACATGAATCTAAGACGAAGGATCCATCGATCCGTGGAGGTGCCAAATTTGGGCAAGGATCATTTTCCTACTATTTGGGAGATGATGTTGAAATTAAGTTATTAGGAAAATCTTATATAAGTTATAAGGGTTCTTGGTTTGAGATTTCGGAAATGACCTCCAAGACTTTCTTATCAAGTTGGTATACTTATGAGTTTCTAGATGGAAACTCATAAGTCGTCAATCCTACTTAGAGTGTGTTAAGTTTAGCATGTATAATTTGACCATAGCTAATAACACAACATTTGAACACTTTAGACTCAATGAAACATCTTCATTGCAAGTGTGAATTGCAATTCGATGACTAATCTTGTAGTCTTGCAATTGACATCGTGATTTCATGTAATATCCGAGGATGGTTAAACATGTAGACACGAAAAGATATCTATGGTCATTTGATTGATATTTCCGTGATCTAGATAAATTCTAGTCTCAATTTCATGTTCATATTCTAATTTTGTAATTATATTGAATGATGAGATTGATTATCGTTTAAATAATAATCATCTTCATATTCGAAATCCTCTTACGATCACTTATTAAAAGAAAACACGATAATGGTTTGTGGAATATGTTTAATTTTTCCTAATCCTAACCTTAGATGGTTAAATGGTTCTCATTTGGTGAAGAAGAAATATTATACTTATTTTGTAAAGTAAGAGAGAGTTTTGATGAGAAGATAGTTTGAGTTATGCTTTTTAATTGTTTGAGCAATGGTACATATGTTGTGCATTTGCTCATGTTTGGCTTTTCGGAAACAATGACTTTACCAATTGCATTGCAAGGTAAATTACTTGAGTATTTCGAATGAAACATTCAAGTCGTTAATCCTACTTCATTATGTATTTTATGCATATATTTGCCAAATATTTGGAACACAACTATTAGACAAGTAAACTTAATATGAAATCATTTACACAAGTGTGAGTTATGATCCAAAATTTATTCTTATAATCTTGGAAAAGGATGTCGTTATTTTCATATCAATCGAGTGTGATTGAGTATACAGATTTAAGATAATATATCTTGTTACATTTTGATATAATCTCAAAGCTAGACAAATAAGAATTCAATTTCTTATCCATATTTAAAAACTTGTCAATTAGATTCGATGATGATATCAATCATAATTTGAATAATGAATCGATATATACTTGAAATCTTTCTTGACCCTCACGAACACACTTTTAAAAGAAAACAAATAAAGATTTTCCTAGTGTGTTCCACTAATCCTAAGACTAGTTGTATGGTGAGGTTGATGAATAACGACAAGTTAATTTCTTACTTCAAGATTGTCATATATTTTTCTTGTGCGAAAAACTATTTGTTGTTATACCTGGTATGAATAGTTTTTGACATTCTATGAGTATATAAATGATTTTCCTAACCATTTCTATACAACACACATCTTTTGTAAAACACTATACGTGTATAAAAAGGATATAATTATGTGTGTGTATTAGAACAATGCAAGCATAAGCAAAGTTTAAAAATACATTTTCTTTTACTTAATTACCAATGTATTAATACAATCTTTTATTTTGTTTATCTAACCCAAGGTTAAACAACGCAAGATGATGAAAAGATTTAGACATCTTGTTGGAAGAGAGTTAATGTGTTGGAAATATTTTAGTGACAAATTTTAACATATGATCTTAGGACATTATTTTTCCACACACTTAACAACTATTGAACTCTCATTCCTAAATAGGTTACTACACTTAAAATGATCTACAAGATGTTTATGCAATACTTATAAATATAGTGATCTATACCTATATGCAATGCACAAACAATTTTGCAACTTAACGCAAGAAATCTAGCGTAATTCCTATTAGGCATAATCCGGAAAGCTAGTAACATACAAATAGAATACATGGCACATGTGTTTAAATATATAATTAACAAAATTTCAAATAGTAATGATTACTTATTAATATCTATTAACCAAGTTGAAACAAAAGTAAACACACATAATCATCTAGCATACACATAAGGATATTCGTCATTGTTTTGTGTATAAAATATAACGATGTATACTTAGCTTGATTTGATTTGAAAATAAAATAGTTCTTATCCATTTCAAAAATTAATTAAGATCAATATTTTGAAAGGATAAATACACTATTTTTTAAAGATACATCAACTAGAAATGCCTGACTCACAGGAAAATGTAAAATACAAGTTTTACGTTTAAACAGAACTCAAAGTTTTGACCACTATGTAGTATTTTTCATTTCTGACTTGTTTAAGTTAAGAATGAAGTCTTGGAAGTTCTTTTAAATGAAAGTAGACTCAATTATCTTTAAAATGGCAGGTGGCACGACATCTACGGACTTACGGTTGATTTTATATGATTTTTTAAAATTTTCCAAATTCTAACGAACAGACAGACGACCCCCATAAAGGTGACGGCCCCCAGATATATTTGGGGGCCGCCCTAAAATTTATGGGACTGTCAAAACACGTTTTTTGTTCAAACTCATTTGGTGACTTTACTGTAGAGCATATGACTTTAAAAAGTTGTTCTAGCACATAAATTTTGTGTTTTAGACATCATTTCTTCTATTGCGACTTAGACAAACATAAGTTGGCACTTCTAAGTTCTTTTGAGAAAATTTTCCTTCAAGCTAGTATAAAAAGTATATTTAATAACAAAACTAGTACGAATCAAACAACAAAACACTTTTCATATTTAATCCCCCTTCATGGGTAATTTGATACATGGATCGTACTCTATTTTAAAAACCATTTGTTTTGAAAACTAGAGTGACGTGGCTCCTGATACCAATTGTGGAAACCGTAGAGTGGGGGTGAATACGTTTCAATTTAAAAACTTTAAATCTTTTGTATCAAATCTCCAGTCAAGTTAGACGTAATATGTGAAGTGTCGATAATAGGTTTTACAACAACTAGCGCATATCTTAACAATACAAGCTCAACCACAATATTAACTACAAAGTACTACACAATCACAATTAACACAATATGCACACCTATCCACACAATCATAAAACAATGGCAAATTATAATAGTAAAGTGATAAAGATGTAAATAAAAGCGTAAAGAGATATTGAAATGAAATGGCAAACGGAGACACGATGAATTATAGTGGTTCGTATCCACGAAGCTCCTCTTAGCCCCCCACTCCACTCCCCGAGTATCCACTCGAGAGTTACTTTCCACTAGTCAACAAGCTCTTTCTCGACGAGAAAACCATACAAGTTGGTTACATTAATTCCAGACACTAAGCTATATGTCGAGTTCTTCATCCACTCCTGGGTACAACCAACACTATGTTTATGGCCACAACATAAAAAACCTTGTGTTTTAAATGGCCTAAAGAAACAGAAAAATTGCGCCGCTTACATTATTTTTTTGAAAATAAGCTAGATGTCGAGTCCTAATCTTAGAAGATACTAATCTACCACTACACTAATGTATAATTAAAGGCCCAAAATACTAATTAACCCACAATCAACCCTTCAGAATATACACACCATTCGGATCTAGACACTACTAAAGATTAAAAGAAATGGACTCGATCTATATGTAACATATGTTACAAATGAACTAACTAAACTACATAACTTCGTATCTTGACAATGACGAAAAGTTCTTCTCTTGCACTAGAGGGAAGAGAAATGATAGAATATATGGATCACATTTAAAACAAGATTAACAAGTTAGAATGATCAAAGGTTCAGAGAGATTTAGTGGGATCTAGAGAGAGAAAGAACTGAAAAAATTTGTGCAAAAGTGTTGTAAAAATAGTTGGAGGTGACCCACTATTTATAGGAGCTGAAAACTGTCTGTCAGGAATGGCGGTCCCCAAATATATTAGGGGGCCGTCGGGTTTAAGGGGGCCACCCGACATATTTAAGGGACCGCCCTGACAGACGCTCCTGTTTTGTCTCTTGAGATGAAGGTAAAATCTGATGAAAAACTCACTTGTTTTAGGGGGGAAATGACCATATTTGAAATTTGAAATAATCACCACATAAAATATTTCTTTATAATTTAAAAATAGTTTGTCTAAATAATTTTTGAGAAATTGTTTTGTTATATTTACAAAAAAATAAAGTTTAAGACAAACTTATTTCTTTGATCATCCTACAAGTTTAATGTTGTTTGTACATACCTTATGTGATTTACGTCGGGTGTAAACCAATGTCCGTCTTGATACATACTTGAGACATCGAGAGATGTTGATGCATGTATGTATTGATGATTTGTGATTACATGTAACTTGCAAACAAATGTCGATGTTGATGTAAACTTAAGACGTCAAGAGATGTAGATGCATGTATGCATTGATGATTTGTGATTATGAGTAACTTGCGCACTTTACGTTACGTATTACAAGTTACATGTTTGTCATCACCAAAACATAAAGAGATCGTATAGATTAAATATCGTAATATTTGCACTAACAACATGATAACAGTAGTAATGAAATAACTAAGTTAGCATGCCTTTCTCCCTGATCACTTCTAGCTATTTACTTTTCGTAATTTAGTTTCCTGTTGAATTTCAAATCAATTCAAATCCACTTTCAAAACATAACATAATCAAATTAAAACTAGAGGAAACCAGGTACCGGGCGTGGTTAAACCCAAAATAGGAGGCAATGTGAATTTCAAAATCAAGAGTCAATTCATGCGAGAATTAAGGGAGGATACCTTTTCCTGAAACAAGAATGATGATGCTCATGAGCATGTTGAGCGAGTTTTAAACATCATCACTTTGTTTAACTTTCCATGAGTAACACAATGTTGTCATGCTACGCGTTTTCCCCATTACACTTACTGGAGCCGCTAAAAGGTGGGTGGACAGACTTTCTTCAGGAATCGTTGATTCCTAGGATATCCTTAAAAAAGCCTTTATCCAAAGGTACTTTCCACCATCCAAGACTGCTAAACAACTTGAAGAAATCCGTAACTTCAAGCAGGAAGGTGACAAAACATTTTACCAAGCCTAGGAACGATATAATGACCTACTTTATAAATGCCCAACTCATGACATCAATAGCCATCAGAAGGTGAACATCTTCTACAATGGTTCGGGCACTATGAATCGCTAATTACTTGACTCACAGGGGCCAATTCCTGGCATGAAACCTGCTCAAGCATTAACGGCAATCCAGACTATGGCTGACCACTCCCAAAAGTGGCACGATGGTTCATCTAGCAGGAATATTAAGAGCAGTAGTAACTCTAAAGGAATTGCTGCCATTGTAAGTAAACTTGATAGCTTAGGTCGAGATATGAAGAAGCTAAAGGAAAATGTTCACTCTATTCATGTAGGATGTCAAATTTGCAAAGGAGCTCATCTCGATTCTCGACAAGGAGTGTCCTCTAAACGAAGAAGTAAATAGTGTTGAAAAGGTTAAGTATGGCGAGTTTGGACGTTCTTCCCCTTTCAGCAATGGAGCTAAGTATCGTGTGGGCCCCACTAGATACTACACACGCATTGACAATCGCCCGTCGTTTAGAGAAAAAAGGTCGAACTTGGAGGAGCTTATGAGCAAGCACTTAGAGGAGTCAACACGAAGAAGAGCTGAGATAGAAAAGTGGGTGAAGAAACTCTAGGAGAATACGAAGATTAACATTCAAAATCAAAGCTCCTCTCTCAAAAATCTGGAAACCTAAATCGAGCAACTAACAAAGAAGTTTTACGCAAAAACTGCTAGTGAAGTAACCAATTCATCCGTCGGGCAATGCAAAGAAGTTTATGCCAACAATGAGGCACCACTTAACAATAAAATTAATGAACCCCACAAAGTATCTTTTGTTTCTGATAAAGGCATACATGTGGCTCAAGAGGAAGGTGTGCCATCAAGAGTCTTGCCATGCCAACTACCACTAAAAGAATTGAATCTAGGAAGTTTTACTCTTCCCTGCACTATTAGAAGTTTAAATTTTTACGCTATGGAAGATTTAGGTGCAAGTGTTAATCTCATACCTAAATCTATGTTTGAACATCTAAAACTAGCTAGACTTAAGAAAATTAACATGCTAGTTGAAATGGATGATATGACAAAGAGCACCCCTATAGGAATAGTTGAGAACGTCCTTGTTAAGATCGATAAGTTTTTATTCCTGTCATATTTTGTGGTTATAGATATGTTAAACACACGTAATGAAACCATGATTCTTGGGAGACCATTTTTAGCAACCATTCATGCCGAGATCGATGTCTTTAATAAAGAGATCTCCTTAGGAATTGGGATGACATGGTTACTTTCGATATGGACAAGAAAATTCATAATTTCACGACCCTTGTAGGAAAGATTTATACGATAAACTTAATTCATAACGATGAGACTTCTTCTAGTAGTAATGAACCATCAGATAAGTCCTCACAGTTTGAGAAACCTAACAACTTGCATAATGAGAACAACTATGATAATCATATGCAAGAACAAAGTAACAAGAAGGGAAGGATGCGTAAATCTGACACGAACACCCTGAGCATACATTTTTGCAAACTTGTTAAGCAAATATGCAATGGAATACTCAAGGTTTGGTCCATATGTGACCCAACCATAAAGGTATCTAACAGGAGGAATGAAATTTATGGGATGGATGAAAAGGGAGTGTTGAAATGTTGGTACTGTTACCTTGATAGAAAAAGCATAAAGGGGGTGGTTTATCATTTCTTGAATTCCTATTAGTAAGGTACAGGGAAGCCCATGACAATGATTTGATTTGGGACAATAGGTACGCGGAATGATGTAGTGAAAATTCTAGCCCAAACACCCCCACTTCGATTTTACTTCAGTCAAAGAAGATTGCAAACCTAGACCAATGGACTATCTCTTCAAGGAATGGTTATTGACTAAGGTAGGAAATGTTGACGTAAGTGAACCAGTAAAGAAAGCCCTATTAAAATCATGGCTCATCGATTGTTTTCAAAAAGAACTAGTTAAGGACGCGTGATCACAGAGTTTTGATGACTACAAATGGATGTTCGATTTAGAAATTGATCAATTAGCTGATGAATATGAATTAGGAATAGGAAAGAAAGGACATATGCTTGATGATATATGGGAGAATTGCAAGAAAGTACAAGGAGATAATACATACTTGTGGCATGATCATGGGTTAGAAGAGAATGAAAGACAAGAGAGCAGTTTAGACATAGAAGAGTATGATCCACCTCAGGTTCATGTACAAACTTTTGAAGTAAAAAGATACTCGTTTAATAGTGGGCAAAGTTTCATTTGTGTTACCAAAGAAATAGGAGATACTTTACCATTAGGAAGAGAAAACGGATCGAGATTCAGAGAAATAATCCAAAAAGAATTAAACACAGTAGGGAAGGTCAAAAGAAAGACGTAGAGCGTCTTGAGTCTAACTTAAAGACTCGTTAATAAATAAAAGTGCTTGTCGGGAGACAACCCGTCTTTTATTAATAAGATTCATTTAATTATCTGCATATTAGTTGGTTTGTATGTTTTTACTTTGTTTTGAAGGTTCTCACAGCAAGAAAACGGAATTCGAGGTCAATTCAAATCGTATTCATGTGGTTTTGTTTAGGCATAACTACTAGAGTTACACCGTAACAAACATGGTTACGGCATAACCCTTTCTTTGGTTACGCCGTAACTAGTTATAACTAAAAAAATTAAATTATTTTTTCCCACATGATTACGGTGTAACCCAACCTTTGGTTTCATCGTAACTTCCTTCTAAAAACCTTAATTTAGTTTGAAACTTTTACTAAACCATGTATAATTAAATGAACTTTGTAGGTACGTTCTCTAGAAACCCTCACGAGACTTCACTCGTCCACTTGGGCCACCAAGTGGTTTAAAAGGCTTGTTGCATATGCTAAATACAACTGTGATTCCTACGAAAGTAAGTTAGGTTTTACTGTATAATTTTATTTTAAACATTTAATGCATGTAGTTTGTTTAGTGATTTCAGGGGATACGAGTTTACTCAGGGTACGCTTGTCAAGAGTTCAGCTCTTGCCATTATCATTTGAAGTATAGAGCAACGTTCAGGGGAGTCTTTTTGTTCCAATTCTACTCATATCTTTGAATTTCATTTCCTTAATTGTACAATAGGGACATTGTACATACCAAGTGTGGGGATAGGAGTAGAATTACCACTTGACCTATATTTGCCTTCGATTTTCTAGTTTTCTTTGAAAAATTGTGCCAATTTTAAAAAAAATTGACATATTTTTCTCACTGAACTAGAATAAATCTTTGCCGAGTGCACTATTACCCTTTATTTCAATTAGTGAGGTTAAGCCTAATGATTCTATTTTCATTTGTTATACATTAATTCACCAAAAATATGAGTGTGCCGGTAGTATTGTAGACTTTAAAACTTGACATGTACATCATTTCGAGACCTAATTGATTAACAGGAATAGACTATTCAAGAAGGCAACATTTAGGAATTTACCCCCAAACAGCCTATATGTATGTGTTTATCGACTTGTTACACTGACTTGTTGACCTCCTATGTAAAACCCCTTGTTGCACTCACTTTTAGTGCAAGATACCCCTAGATCACCTTGTTGAGACGATCCTTGTTTGAACCCTTTATGTTAATGTTTCGTTACACCATTTGGCCTTAGCCAACCCTGTAGTCTATATTTTCTTTATTGAAATTTCTGGCTACTTAAGTCCATGGTTCAGGGAAATGGCTTTGAAAATTTTGCGCGTTCATGGAAGACCTATCATTGTTGATCGATAAAGAACCCCCTGTATCATCACTTTCGTTATTGTTCATCTCAAGTGGGGGGATATGTGCATTGTATTTATCATATACTATAGGGGTAATAAAAAGGAGAAAAATATAAACCTCTGTAGCATATGCATGTTGGTTACGTGTTATAAAACCAACAAGTTGTATAAAAATATGAAGATGGTGCAACTATAGGCCTCTGTGTGCTCAAGATATAAAGATAGTGCAACTATAAGTCGTCTGTATGATTATGAAGGTTGGGCTAGTAGCCTATTATTTTGGATCAGATTCTCGTACTTTGATACTTGGACTTATGGATGGACAGTAGCCAGTTATGACATCCTTAGATTATTTTAGACTATTTGTTTTGTGTATTTTGTTTAACACTAATTAAATGTGTATCCCATGTCTTATCCTACCCTTTACAAATAATTCTAACCTTTAGCCTGCTCGAGTTAAGGAAAGATCAATCACATGTGTCTCGTCCATGGATTTGGCCTAGCATGTGTGGTTTTGTTGCCTTTTTGGATCAGTGGTATCAGAAAGAATCAAACACCTGTTTAAACCTGTGTGTCACCCATGTTGCCTTTAAGAGCTGTTTAAAACCTGATTTTAACCGGTACAGATTTGTGTACTTTCCAAGCCTATGATAGAATACATGCTATGATAGTGCGGTTGAGAGATCACCCTGAAAATGAAACACTTAGACTAGTATGAGAGTTGAGTGATTTTGATCTCCTTTTCGTGAGGTGTTCGGCTTTGATGGTTTCTAGCATAAGTATATTATGAGTTCATTTCTCTAAGTTAAATTAGGGAAATATTTTTATAAATTATTCTAATAGTTCTACTTGAGGGCAAATAGAAGTCAAGTGGGGGATATTTGATAACATAAAATAGTTAATACCTTTTAGTATCAAAATCCCTATCAAAATGCTTGTAATTATTGTATAAATGCCTGGAAATGCTACTTAATTACATTATATATAGTTTACAAGAAGAACACAAGCATTGGAACAAGAGACACAGGATTTGGACGTGAAAACGAGCAAAAGAAGAAATTTCAAGGCCAGTTACGGCGAACCTCCCCGCATGCGTTACGTCTAACCAAAGATTAATAAAGGAATAAGTCAGCACCTAAGGTTACTCAAAATGCTCCATAATTGTTAACGTCCTTGAAACAACAACGATAAGGAAGGAATGACTTATCCTAGTCATCGATACGGCATAACATCAACGCTAAATTTACGCCGTACACAATTTAAGCTGAAGCATGGAAGTCCACGCTCGATATGGGTTACGCATAGACACATATATAATGGTTACGCCATAACAGAATTGATACTTATAAATAGAGCCCTCATTCGGTACATTCAGCATCAACCCTTCACCACAGTATCAAAGGGCGAACCAAGCTTCCATAACCCAAAGAATTCCACCGGAAGTCCAAGGAAGAAGTCACTATACTTAATTTTGTATTTAATCATTCATAATTGCATACTATAAGACTAATGATGATTCAATCCATGATTCCTTTCATTTATTCTTGCTGTGTTGTTACCATGAGCGGCTAAGCCCTTTTAGTACTGGCCTAGTTATGAATTTACTATTGTTATGTTGATTGTTTCATGTTTAATTACGCTTTAATTAGATAACCTTTGTTTGTCATTGATCCCTGAGTTTGGTAGAGGGGGGGGTGATGATGGTGTAGAATCCTGTTAGTTCTATTATTAGGCGGACTAGTTGAACATGGGGTTAACAGGGTACTAGGGTAGGTTGGCATCTATCCCCAGTGTAAGAATTAACCAAATTACCGCCTCTATCGCATTAAACACTTAAAAACCGCAAGAATTCTTTTAAAGTGGGTTTATAATCTATTTAGTTTATAGACATGTCTTTAGGATAGTTGGGGTTTAAACACTGCAACTTGGATACCCTACCTTTGTGAGTTGCTAGGGATTCAGGATCGCAGGAAGTATAAGGCAGATCTCAAATGCCAATTCGGGTCTGTTGATATTAGAACCACTAATAAAATGATACATACACATTGCATAGGAAATATGCATCATAATAGTAGTAATTAAATAACTAGGTTATCATGCCTTTCTTCCTGATCACTTCTAGCTATTTACTTTTCGCAGTTTACTTTCTTGTTAAATTTCAAATCAATTCAAATCTACTTTCAAAACGTGACATAATCAAATTAAAGCTAGTTAATCTTAGCTCTTGGGACGACCTCGAATTTATCGAATCATACACTACATACATTTGGGTTCTCTGCCCATTAGTGCGTGTAGACATCGGTAGACGAGTTTTATAAATTTAAAACTTGTAAAATTATCTAAAACAATTTACGCATCAGTGAGTATTCTATCATAAGCTTGGCAAGTATACTAATCTCCACCATTAGAGTCTAGATGCAACTGTTCAAAAAGGCAAATGGGTTGACACAACAAAAAGGCTAACAGGGTGAGTCATTCAATCTTTACCAATACCAATACTGCAGAAAAAGCGACAAAACCACAAATGCTCGTCCAAATCCATGAACGAGACATATGTGATTGCCCAATTCCTTAACTCGAGTAAGCTAAAGGTTAGGATTTAGAATGATTAAGAGTAGGATAAAGACATGGGAAACATATATAATTCTTTTTAAATGAAAAATAGACAAACAAATAGTTTCCTATGTCCACAATCAAGGCGTCACTAGTCGCATTCAATCCCATAAGGTAAAATCTAAGGGTCAAGATACAAGGGGTCTTCAAAATACACGAGTTAATACGTATAAAATGTAGTATAATGCCTCATAATCTCTAAAAACTAGGCAAGAAGGACCCATTAACTCGGCCTTCATCATCAATAACAAAAATTTATGTGCTATTTTTTTTAAATTTTCGAGTAAAATCAGTACAAAATCTAGCCAAATAATCTCTAAAATCTCTCATTTCTATCTCCCTTCCCCCCACTACAATGCCCTCATTATACAAATATGAACTTAAATATAAAGGAGAGATAGAAATGGTACAGGTTTATAAATGATTGATGACATCAAATAACGTCACTTTATTATATCATTTATCCTATTTGTTTTGCTCACTTTTATATAGTTATTGCATTATTTGGTACTTAATTGCTTTAAAGTTGAAAAATGCAGTAATTCAGGAGTGTTTTGTAAAGATAAGCTAAAAGGCGCATAATTTGGAGCTAAAACAAACATATTTAAAGAATGCTAATTTCTGACCAATACGCCGTATCCAACAAAAGAGATACGGCGTATCCGCGCCAAGACTTCATAAGAAAACGCATTTGACCAATTCCCAATACGGCGTATACCCTCTGTCTACATACGCCGTATCCATGAAGTTAACTATTCGAAGATACAGTAAATCAAGTAAATTGGGAATGATATCACTGATTGATTATAAATGTAGCGCGCACACTAAGGAATCCACCCCCAATACGTTGTATCAACCTTGCCATATACGGCGTATCGAGTCTTTTTCTGACACTCTAAATAGAAGAATCAAAAATGAGTTTTCAGTGTGCAATATCATATTCTTTATACCATACTCATTAAAGACGAATTTCAGAAGAGAAGATCAGCCACCAAGGTCAAGCATTGATCACGAATCCATAGAATACATCATGTAATTTTTACTCTCTTAATCGTTCGATTTTCATTGTTTGATTACAATGGTTGTGGGCTAATACCTTCGGGAATTAGCCATCTTAATGATAGTATAATGTTTGGTTTGTTTTAAAATTGATTTCTTAATTTATCGTTGATTGTTTAATTATGTTTATCACCTCATACTTATGTATATGTTTGAATATGCGACCTATCATTCAACTGGATCTAGTGATATGGACCAAGTAATCTATATACAGGGATAGCTCTCTGATACGTTAAAAAGATACACTATATAATATAATATTTCAACAAGAGCAATTAAGAAAATTCCCTAAGGAAAATTCACTCTTAAAAATATATATATATATAATATATAATATACGTATCTTTACCGGGAAGTATGATTTCCCGAGTCGTTTTCCCAATGATTTGAGAAATTGAAACCTCGCTTGATATTGGATATTGATTTGAATGGGTTCGAAGATTGATTGGGTTTTCTATAACTACTAATTAAAGACAAGCAATGAAAAACAATTAAAACACTTAACAAATATCGGGAAATTAAACGCGAGAATTCAGCAAGTAAACTAAAATTAACCCCTAAAAATGTAAACTAAAATTCTAAACCTAAGATAAGCCAAAAGTAAAATTTTAGGAAAAAGAAAAACATTTTTTTTTGATTATTTTTGAATTTAATATTTAATTAAAAACTATTTAAACCTAAAAAAAATAGAAATTAATTGAAATTATATTTTTCCTAAGAAAAATAAGTAAAAAGAAAATTTTAGAAAAATTACACTAAATAAAGAAAATGTGCAGAAATTTTCTAAAAATAAAAGCCCTAATTTTTATCTTTTTATAAAAGTTTAATTAAACTAATTAAAACCTAACCCTAATTAATAATTCAAAATATAACACTAATTAATGGTCCCTGACTTCCTACCCCGACAACAAACTAAGTCCAAATAAGCCTTAAAATATGGTGAAGTTAAAAACAGCTTAAAATTCAAAACTCAAAAGACCAAAGTTGTAGAATAAACTAGGGAGATCAACTTTAACAAAAGCACTATAGGATGAAACTCAAACATAAGTTCTAAAAGAGCTTCTCAATAAGCTGTTACAGTAAGTAAGGGTTTGGGCTTATTTTTACTTAAAAGCTTGTAACAAGCTCATTTTAAGCTCAAAATGAAAAAGGAAAAGTGTTCTAAACAGCTTAAGATGTGCTTAATCTAAAAATGAAAAGAAATAGAAGCTGGAATCAACTTAAAGCAACTTAAAATGTTAATGAAAATGCTAAACTCAGCAAAAACACTTAAAGGTACAAAATCCAATTAAGCTAAAAAGCCCAATAAGCCAATTTGGACCTTAAGCTTTTGCTAGCTTATCAAACAACTAATAAGCAACCTATTTCAAACTTAAAATCTAGAACTATAAGCTAAGAACAAGAATTTAAAAGCTAACTTTAAAACTGCTACTGTTTTTGGTGTTTTATGAATTTTTGTGACTTTGACAGCTAATTTAAACTAGGGAAATAAGCTAGAAAATGTAATCTAAGACTTATTCTATATTAAGCTATAACTAGACTTAATATTACTTGAATCTAAAATCCTAAATCCTATTCTTACTTAACTAAGAATTAAGCCAAAAGTAGCAGTACAAACTATGACAGCAGTACTAACCTTTTGGTTAGTACTGGTGCACTTTGCACAAGTGCAAACTAAGAGTGCAGGATACCCTGGGGATTCTAATGCACTAATCACACTCAATTGAGTGAGTTAAGTCCAAATTTGAGCACATACAAGCCAAAGGGAACCTAGAATTAGAATAAACAATCCTAACTTTAAACTAAGAGTGCCCTGGTGCTGGAACCATTATAATAAGCCATAACTTTTTAAAAAATGAAAATTAACTTTTGAAACCTCTTTTCCTAATGATTATTTATGAAATCTAAGCTGACTTAAACAATTTCAAAAACTCACTTTGACTTTGGGAGGTCAAAGTAGCTTAAACCAAACACCCCTTTAAGACTATGACAGTTTTGATTAGGCTACTAAATTTGAAATCTAGTAAACAAGTGCTTAATACCAGACAATTAACAGATTAAAACTACTTTAATAAGCATGACTTAACAACTAAATAAGCAATAATCTAAGTCTTAAGCTATTTTACTATTTTTTTGGTTTTTTAGGGGTTTTTAAGACAATTATATAAAAAACTATGATTTAAACTAAAAAGGTTAAAAACAGACAAGCAACCATGATTAATAAGCTAAATAAAACACAATTAAGCACTGATAAGCAAAGAGAATAAGCAAATAAGCAGATCTAAATTTAGAAAGCACTGAGATCACTATTTAAAGCTAGAATAAAATAAATTAAAGAGAAACTTACAAACTCCTCTAGCTAAACAAGAGGACCCATAATGGCAGCTACAAGCTCTCATAGCTTATGAATAAGCTAGGAGTTAAGTCCTTGAGAACCCTTCCATGTTTGGTTCTCCTTCCAAAAAGCTCAATAATCCACAAGTGAATGTTAAGATGATTAAAGGTTTAGATATGATTAATTCTGAATTCAATAAGCTCTATTTCAGCTTATAGACTGAAAGAGCTTTAAATGAGCTTATTAGCTTATTGAGAGAGCTTATGAAAAAAAAACTTTGGAGAGATTAAGTAAAACTGAATTTCATTAAAGGAAGACTTGCTTACAATACTTTCAAAAGAAAAAATTACAATATTAAAACGACATTAAGCTAGGAATAAGAATTTTAAGCTACCCATGATTAGTACTATGGATTTAGATGGAAGAACATGTTCAACTGATAAATTTCTAGGATTTAACCAAATAGCCTACATGTCATAAAATAACTATCCACATTGGTTAGTTAACTCCCGTGTAACCCTTGATTACTCTCATTTTTTGAGTAAAATCCCCTAGAATAACATGTTAAGCCATTCCTTTCTTTTTCTACACCATATTATATGTTTTGTTACACCTTTGCACCTTAGCCTACCGTGTAGATTAAGCCTATTTTACCAATGTTGCTAGTTGCTTTCGTGTAAAGTGTGTATTTTTCTGTGTCAAAAAAAAGTGATTTTTCTATCTAGTGTAATGTCGGGAAATTACACATTGCATGTGAAAGATATGTAGCTCATAAGTTTTGCTACTTTTGCGATTATGAATCATGTCCGAAGAAGATTACAAGAAAAAGATTATCCAGATGAATTATGATAGTGAAGACGGAAGGTTTGCTGAACCAAACCGAGGTTTATGATGTATCTGAATTTTTGAGCATAAGCTCATTGGTGGTCATAGTCCATCTGTTTAAGCTTATCTTTGTCTTTAAAGTTTATTTTCTAGTTTATTTTTAGGCCTGCTTATTGCCAAATTATCTTTTAAGTAAACCAAAAAAGTGCAAACTCAGTGTGAGCAGCTTTTTCATCAAACTTTTTCAGGGCTTATATGATTTTCAAATTCTTTTTTCTTTGTTGATAATTGTAGCCTATAAGCGAAGCTTTAAGTGCATACAACCCACTTAGCCATAAGGATCCATTTAGGAGCTTAAAAATAAGCTTAAAAGTGCCCTATAGGCTGTTTGTCTGTCAGATTTGGCCAATTTGCTTATTTAAGCATTTTAGCTGTTAGGTTTGCCTTATTTTAGGTTTAGATTTTCTTATTAGGTTAGGTTATAGGTTCTTTTAGCTTATGTAGCTTGGATTAGAGCTTATCCAAGCTTATGAGCATTTGAGGTTTAGGATTTAAGTTTTTAAGCATTTTAGTAATTCTTTCATTTTCAGCTTAGTTTAGCTTATTTTATTTGCTTATTTTTGGTCTTTAGTGCTTATTAGGTGTAGGTGTATATTTGTGTTTGCTTATTTTATAGTTGCATTTGCTAATTGTGTTTTAAAAAGCCAAAACAGTTAGCTCATAAGCCCCTTAGTTAGTTAAGCACTATGTCACTTTTATTTAGCTCATTTTTAGCTTATTTTAAGTATTTGTAAAAAGTCATTTTTTTTAAACTTTCTTATTTTGTCTTGTTTTATAAATTTGCAAAAAGAAAATAAAAAAAAAGTTTTTTAAAAAAGGGAAGCCACAAGGATTCGACCTTGTGACCTCCCCTTTCACACATACACGTCCCACACAACACACATACTAACCACATCATCAGATAGGGCATCTGGTTACCTTTTGCACAATTTATTCTTTATACCTCTTTAGCCCATTTTGCCTAACAGCTTATTTAAGCTTATTTCTGGCTTATTTTAAAAAGCACTTTGCACCATTTTATTTTTCCTAGATTCAGCTCTCTTCAAAGTACTTTCTATAATTTTTTCATATTTTTCTCATTAAGTTTAGTATTTTTAATCAAATTTTCTTTTTAAAACAGTTTTAAATCATAAAAAATTATTAAAAAATAAAAAAAATATAATTCTTTTTTAGAAAATTTTCTTTTATCATTTAGGACTTAGGAAAATTAAATTTGCATTCGTAGGATTAAATTTTTAGGATTTCGATTTTTAAAGAACGAGATTAGAATCCCGTTCTCATTTTTTGTGTTTTAGCCTTATTCGCTTTCGTTTTTAGGTTTCCTTTACTTGTTTTAGCATTATTATTGTAGAATTAGGAATCCAAACCAAAAATCTTTCAAATCATTCAAAAACGCGATCACGAATTCGACCGATTCTCAATTCTCGCCTCGTTGGGAAACGACCCGGGAGATTTTTGATTTTCCTTTGGTCAAAAGGAATTTTTTGAGTCTTTCAGAATACGTATACTATAATTGATATATAACTAACCCTCAAAACGGTCGGTTATCAATACCATACTCATTAAAGACAAATTTTAGTTGAAAAGATCGGCCACCAAGGTCAAGCATCGATCACGAATTCATAGAAGACATCTTAATCATTCGATTTTCATTGTTTGATTATGCTTGTATAATTACGATGGTTGTGGGATAATACCCTTGGGTATTAGCCATCGTAATGAAAGTTCAATGTTTGGTTTGTTTTAAAATCAATTTCTTAATTTATCGTTGATTGTTTAATTATGTTTATCACCTCATAATTGTTTATATGTTTGAATATGCGACCTATCATTCAACTGGATCTAGTGGTACCTAAAAAGTAATCTAGATACCGGGATAGCTCTCCGTATCGTGTTTTATTTTACTGGACCAATAGGATCACAAATAACGTTCTGTCTTTGTCATTGAATTATGAGCTTAGTTGGACCGGTAGGTGACTCGTTTATGTTTCAGCAATCATGCTCTTAATTAACTGATAAAGATTTGAATAGTGGACTACCAGTATATAAAACACCGTCAAACAATAAGTAGGTAAAGTCCCGTTGGGCTAGGGTTTTAACAGGATCACCACTGCTTTGATTCTCTAAGATAGATTATAATTAAACTAAAGTATGCTTTATGCAGATACATTAATTGTGACAGGATTAATTGTGTCTAGGTCTTAGTTTATCTTTAAAACTATGTGCTTGTTGGACTGGTAGGGTGGCCCGTTTATGGTTTCAGCAATCTGCTCTTAATTTGGGACTGGATAAAGAAATTTGGATATTGTGGACTACCAGTATATAAAACATCGTCAAACAATAAGTGGGTAAAGTTCCCGATAGGGCTGGGGTTTTAACAGGATCACCACTGCTTTGATTCCCTATGATAGATTATAATTAAACTAAAGGATGGGCTTATGCGAATACGTTAATTATAAGAGGGTTTAATCGTGTATAGGTTTAGGTTGAATGTCTCGCCTAAGTTTAAGATAATGGATGTGCCGCTTCGAGATAAGTAAATCATTGCACTAAAACAAAAAAACCAACATTGAACTGGATTTAATATGGCTAATATAGTTTTCTATCATTTGGCTTGTACCGCTTTTCTATCTTCTAATTTTCTTCTTTTGTGTTTATTGTCTATTGAATTGATATTTGTTTCCCACTCCACTTGTGCAGTTATCGCTAAAACCCCCCTCCTATATTAGACATAGTTATAGCATAGGTTTAACCAGTAATAGGATAATTAAAAATACTAAATAGGAATATATGATTAATGTTCCAATCTAAGTGTTTGGACACCCTCTTACCGCGAATCCATCTTTGACCGGGTATATTGCTCGTTAAAGTGTTGTTTTAGGTTTGTCGACTAAATATAAATTTAAAACTTGATAATCAAATAATTGACCCTACACGACATCACATCAGGTTTTTGGCGCCGTTGCGGGGGAGTGAATTAATTAAACTTTATTCTTATTAGTATTTATAACCATTAATTTATTTAGTTTTAGCGGTAATCAAATTATTTTAAATTTGTTTTGTATTTATTCGCATTGTGTGTTTAAATTGTTTAAATTCTCACATTTAATTGTTTTTAAATAGTATTCTATTCTGAGTGATCACCTGATACACCGTATCCACCATTTGGATACGACGTGTAACAACTTCTCCTCAGAGACAGCGTATTGAGTTTTAACAGTTCTAAACCGGCGGTATTGTTTTTTTGAACAATTACGGCGTATTTGTGAACTTTTATACGAGCGTATGGACATTCAACAGACCTATTACGGCATATTCATAATAATTGAATACTGGCGTATCTATCGTCTGTAACAGGTAATCAGTAGTGATTTTTTTGTTTTCGATTTTCCTGTTTTATGTGGTTCCC
>BQNB010040629.1:32500-47278 GCA_026074375.1 Tanacetum coccineum
TTAAGGTTTAAGTAGGATTAAGTCTAGTTAAACCCAATTTCAGCTTATAGACTGAAAAGGGCTTATTGAGAGCTTATTGATCTTAGCTTATTTAATAGGAAAAAGTGAAAGCTTATGAGATTAGGTAAAAGAGCTTAAGAGAGATTAAAACAACTGAAATTTCATTATAATAAAGCTTGTTTACATTAAGAAAATTATAAGGATTTAAAGCTAAATTAAGCTAAAACTAAGACCTAAGCTACGTGTATGTGTGTGAAGAGTGAGGCCCTTTTTATAGGCGCTGAAATAAGCTTCTAGGATGCCTTGCCTTGCTCTTCAATCCTTCAATCTTCACCACTCATTGTCATAATCATTAGATCAAAGATTTGAGTCGTTGGATCAATAACACACTCACACGGATTGCCAAGCTGTCATTCTTTGATGTGACAGCTTGTGCTAGTTGTGTGAGTGTGTTTAGTGCAAAACCCACGCTTCCTTGTGCTTTCACCATTGTTGACGTGGCCCTTGATTGAGAGTGAGCTAATGAATCTCTTGATTTGACTTTAATGACCCTACCATTGTACTTGAGCTTCCTTGAATTGACTAACGCACCCTTTTAATTCTCATTTACCCTTTGTTTTACCATGGGGGTGAAAGGGGGACGATGGGTGAACTGTAAAAGAACTTCGCGCCCATTTTTGACAGTTAAAACTGTTATCACTTTGGGAAATTTGCAATACCAGTCCCTCTCTTTCTTTTCCCTTTTTATAGTTATAGGTTCGAGAGTTTACACAATTGGCCCTTGTCTTCCTTTTCTTCTTTTCTAGTTATAAGAAACTTATGAAAATTGCAAGTTTGGCCTTTGGGGTTTATTAAAAAGGGAAGTGGGCTAGTTATGGGCTTGCTAGATCCGGGTAAGGCCCAATTAGAGGAGGGGACATTTTTGGACTTTTGTGAGAGTTGAGGGACCAAAGTGAAACATTTTGAGGATTTGTCCTTTTGTGTTTGACTTAGTTTGACCATCTTTGAATTTTCTTGGCTGATTTTGACTAAGGCTTGATTTTTCTGGCTTCGGCTTTGTACTCTTCTGATTCTCGTGTCTGTGCTTGCTTGTTTTTGACGGTTTTCATGTGATTTTTGATATATCCGTACATGCATACACAAAACACAAATACAAGCATATTTTTGCCATTTTTTGTCTGTTTTGGGTTTATTTGGGCTATTTTAAGTACAAACGGATATGTGTATTCTACACTTATCACTCTCCATATTGTGTTTACTTTTACTGGACCAATAGGATCACAAATAACGTTTTGTCTTTCTCTTTAAATTCTAAGTTTAGTTGGACCGGTAGGTGACTCGTTTATGTTTCAGCAATCATGCTCTTAATTAACTAATAAAGATTGGAATAGTGGACTACCAATATATGAAACACCGTCAAACAATAAGTGGGTAAAGTCCCGTTGGGCTAATATTTTAACAGGATCACCGCTGCTTTGATTCCCTAAGATAGATTATAATTAAACTAAAGGACGCTTTATGCGGATGCATTAATTGTGACAGGATTAATCCTGTCTAGGTCTTAGGATGATGTCCCGCTTAAGTCTTAAGAATGATATGCCGCTTCGAGATAAGTAAATCATTGCACTAAAACAAACAAACCGACATTGAACTGGATTTAATATGGCTAATACAGTTTTCTATCATTTGGCTTGTACCGCTTTTCTATCTTCTAATTTTCTTCTTTTGTGTTTATTGTGTATTGAATTGATATTTGTTTCCACCAAACATGTGCCAGTCTCTCAGGCTGAAAACCCCCATATCATTAGACAACGTATATAACATAGGTTTAACCTGTAAATTGACTAATTAAAATACCAATAGAATATAGGATTAATGTTTCACTCTTAGTGTTCGACACCCTACTGACCACAAACTCCATCTTGACCGGGTACACTGCTTGTTAAAGTGTTGTTTTAGGTTTATCGGCTAAATATAAATTTAAAACTTGATAATCAAATAATTGACCCTACACGACAGCACATCAGGTTTTTGGCGCCGTTGCTGGGGAGTGAATTAATTAAACCTTATTCTTATTAGTATTTCTAACCATTAATTAATTTATAGTAATCTAATTATTTAAAATTCTGTTTGTATTTATTCGCATTGTGTGTTTAAATTATTTGTTTAAATACCCGCATTTAATTGATTTTTAATAGTATTCTGTTCTGACTGATCACCTGAGACGCCGTATCCACCAGTTGGATACGACAAATCAAACCTTCTGCTCAGGACACCGTATTGAGTTTTACAGTCTAAACGACATTCTCTAACAATACGGCGTATTCCATAACCTCAATACGACGTACTGACATTCAACAGACATATACGGCGTATTCAAACTAATTGAATACGGCATATCTGTTAACTGATACAGTAGCAGAACAAAAATCCACTCGTTTTGATTCTATTTCTCTCATCAGGACATATCCTCCTGATTTATTGTCATTTGTTTTAGGTAGTGCATGAGAAGAAGTTCTACAAAGGAACTACTCTCACCCTTTGAAAACCCAGAACAAAAATTTCGCTCAAGAAGGAGGCTTTTTGATACACCAAGCCTCGTAGAATCGAATTCATCGGAGTTCGATCACAATTTTGACAGCAAGGAACAATCAGAGGAAGAAGTAAGAGAAACAATGACGGAAACAATGGAGCAGTACATGAGCAAAACCTGAGGAGATTACGGGTCGGGCGTTACTAGGCCTACGATCAACCAAGACACCCAGTTTGAATTGAAGGGGAAATTTCTCAAAGAACTTCGTTATAATACTTTCAGTGGTTCGGAATACAAAGATGCTAATGAACACATCGAAAAGGTTCTAGAGATTGTTGGCTTATTTCATATCCCAAAAGTAACTCAAGATCAAATCATGCTCCGAGCCTTTCATGTATGCTTCACTAGAGCCGCTAGCAGGTGGCTAAGGAACCAACCATCAGGATCAATTACAACCTGGGAGGTTCTCAGAATTAAGTTTCTGAACAAATACTGTCTACCTGCCCGTACTGCAATGAAAATGGAGGAAATCAACAACTTCCAACAAGAAATCGATGAAAGCCTTTTTCATGCATGGGAAAGATTTAATGAATTACCGATGAAGTGTCTTTAACATTATTTGACCGACATGCAAGAACTTATCTTGTTTTATAATGGGCTCGATGTTCCAACTCGACAAATTATGGACTCAAAGAGTGCCATACCTTCCAAAACTGCCGCTGATGCCAAAATAGCCATCTAAGATATGGCTGAATACTCCTAGAAATGGTCCAATGGAACATCTTTAAGAACCAGAAGTACAAAAACTTCTGACGAGCTTGCTGCTATCCAAGCCCAACTCAACAATCTTGGACGAGAAATAAAGAAAGTAAATGAGAAATTGTACGCTGCTCAGGTCGGATGCGAACTATGCAAGGGACCACACTATATAAAAGATTGTCCACAAAAGGAAGAAGGGAAAACTTTAGAAGAAGCTTACTATACAGAGTTTGGTGCACCCTATCAACCTGGAGGACAATATAGAATAGTGGGGCTAGGATTCTACCAACTAAACAATGGAAACTCTTCATATCCTGATCGAAGAACAAACCTGGAAGAATTACTGACCAAACTTATGGCAGAATCAACTAAAAGGCATGAAGAAAACTCGAAGATAATCAGGGAGATCTGAGCTTCTACTGATACAACAATAAGAAATCAAGGAGCTTCGATTAAGACCCTGGAAATACAAATCGAACAAATGAGCAAGGTCTTGCAATAAAGAGGGTTTGGAGGCCTACCCAGCTCTACGAAGACAAATCCTCGAGACTAAGTCAAATCGATCTCAACTACTAAAGCTAATTTTTCCGGGATACACCATATCGGATGTGTTCTATACGTCGTATCAGACATGCAGCACATGAGCTTATTTTCTAAAACAGTCCCTTTCCCAGGACGACTGCAAAACTTCGCTTGTGATGATTGTAGAGAGGCACAAGATGTGAAGATTCTGGATGCTTATGATCACACCTTGCCTCAAAAAGAAAAAGACCCAAGGAGCTTTACTTTACTTTGTTTTATTCATAATATCTGTTTTGATAAAGCTCTTGTTGACCTAGGAGCAAGTGTGAGTGTTATGCCATTCTCTACCTACACCAACCTTGGTCTAGGAATTTTATCTCACACTAGGTTGACCATCGAACTAGCTGACCGAACTATAAAACAACCAAGGGGTATTGCCGAAAATATGCTAGTAAGGATAGGCAAATTTATTTTCCCTATAGACTTTATCATCTTGGACATACCCGAGTATGACGATGTCCCTTTAATCCTTGAACGACCATTCTTGTCAACTGCCCATTCCAAGATTGATGTCTTCAAAAGAAAGATTACTTTAAGGGACGGGGAAAAAAACTTGTTTTTAAAAGTATTAAGCCCGCCTCTAGCATAATCAAAAGGGTCTTTGTGATAAAAAGTCTTGATTAGAAAACAAAGCTTATAGGAGAGGGTGATAAATCATTCGACCTAACTTATGGTGATTACATAGAATTAAAAGATTTGAATACACCTTTAGAGACTAAAACGGATCAAGATGTTGACTTTGAGCCAACTTTTGTTAAAACCGACTCTTATATGATGAAATTTTCTTGTGTAATCAGGTATAAATATGTTATCACTGACCTCCTCCCTTCGTTGTCCATTAACTTAATGTCTAAAAGCTTTTATTCTTTAATAATTAAGGACAAGGATGAAAGGAAGAGTCATGCCAGAACTTTGATCGATATACCTATTTTCGTTGGAAGTTTTTCCATTATTTTAGGTTTTACCATCATTGACAAAAATGATATGACAAAAGACGTTGTGCTAGGCATGAAATTTTACAAGAAATACGCATCATGCCAAATGATCATGAAGAAATTCGCTCACGGGGATAAGTGCGAGCGAATAATGGAGAACGAGTGGAAGTGGAAAAAGGTCAAACTTAAAGAACAACTAATTCAAAAGTGCTTCCCGGGAGACAACCTGGTCATTTTAATTGTTTGTCGCATTTTAATTGTTTATTGCACGAGTCTGTCTTCCCAGACACTCTATACGGCATATCGAACCCCTCCGGATACGGCGTATAGACGTGTAGTATTTAATTGTTTTTACAGGAACAATACGACGTATCCTAGGGTTTAGGATGCAGTGTATTGATCCCTGTACAATCGTGTGTTTAATTGTTTTCTTGTACCATTGTAGTGAGATAGAAATTGCACTTGTCTTCTAATCTTCTATACAGGACCTTACTGAAACTATGATATGGTATATTCTAAAAAGGACATGTGTTGAACTTATCCGGGCATGCTAAAGCCCTAGTCAACACACTTCTTGCTTAAGAACTCATCTTGGAGAATTATCACGAGCAAAACATCAGGGTGTTTTCTGTTCTAATTCTATTTTCCCTTATAATTTAATTGTTTTATCTATACAATGAGGACGTTGTATAATTTAAGTGGGGGGATGGAGAATTAGAACGTACTTGTCTTGTTTTTTACAAAATAACATGCAAAGTGCTTAAAAATTGGCCAAATTAAAAAAAAATAAGCATGACTTTTGTGAAAATCACTAGTTACATTACCTAGCGCACTATAACCCTTGATACAAATTGTGAGAATTAATCCTATTCCGTTTCCATCTGTTTACTAAAAATTTCAATAAATTATGAGTGTGCCGGTGATGTAGTGGACTTTAGAACTTGGCCTGGTATATCACTCGAGACCGTAATGATTAGTACTATGGATTTAGATGGAGGAACATGTTCAACTATTCAATTTCTAGGATTAAACCAAATAGCATACATGTAGTAAAATTAACTAACTACTCTGTTAGTTAAATCACGTGTAACTCTTGATTACTCTCATTTTTAGAGTAAAATCCCCTAGAACAACCTGTTGAGCCAGTCCTTTCTTTTTCTACACCATATTATATGTTTCGTTACACCTTTGCACCTTAGCCTACCATGTAGATTAAGCCTATTTTAATCAATGTTGCTAGTTCTTTCGTGTAAAGTTTTGTATTTCCTGTGTCAAAGTGAAAATTTTCTATCTCTGTAATGGTCGAGAAATTGCACAATGTAATGGGAAATATGTAGCTAGTAACTTTTGCTACTTTTGCGAGTATGAATCATGTCCGAAGAAGAAGTGTTTCAAGGAAAAGTTTATCCGGACAAATTATGATAGTGATGACGGTGAAATTAAACCGAGATTTATTATGTATTGTAAAAAAAGAGAAAAAAAGAGAAGGAAGAAAAATAGTCGGTTCAAAAGAAGTTTATACCGAAGGAATCACTTGGAAGGATCGATTATTCGTTGATACAAAAATCAACGATGTAAAGTCTTGTAAAAAGTGGCCAATATCACCACTTATTATGTAAAAGTATGAAAAGAGCGGGATGTAAAGGAAGTTGACCGTTATGGGAATGCCAACTTAGGTTGTCTTTGTCATTTCTGTGATTGAGGCGTCTGTCTATATGTTTGAGTCTTTGTCATGGAACGGTCAGGGGAAAGTTACTAGCAACCATACCTTATTTGTTAGCTTAATATATTTGTTTCGTAAATTTTGTTTAACACCCATTTTACTTCCCTTTCCTAGCAACTAACCTTAGTATCTACTCGAACGAGGACTTGTTCAAACATGCATTTCTATTCCATCGTTACGGCCATGTGTGCATGTCTCAGATGCCTTGTTGGATGACGAATTTCGGTGAAAGTTAGAAGCTCCCTACCCTATATCATTCTTCATCCTAACCGCTGGTTAAACACGAACAGGGATGTGATCGGATCGTATATGTCTATTCCGTCGTTACGGCCGTGTATGTATAATATAGCTGCCTTGTTGGTGTGGTACTTATGGTGAAAGATTGTTGAATGATCAACCCTAAGCCTTCTTAACCCAATTTATCTTTTGACTTATTTCTCCTTAGCTTTAGCGGTGGAGATGTGTATCCTTGCCAAGCCTATGATATGAAACTAATCACGACCGAGCAATTGAGCGTACTACTTAAATGTTGCACCCTAGATTAGTCGAGTGATCTGAGTGTTTTCATTTCCATATTTCGTGAGGAGCTTGGTTATGTACAGGTGATTAGGACAAAACGATACTTAAACGGAAAATCCTCAACTTCAGTTGGGAAACATTTTCATAAACTAAAACAAGGTCTACCTGAGGACAAGTAGGATTTAAGTGGGGGATATTTGATGACATCAAATAATGTCACTTTATTATATCATTTGTCCCATCTGTTTTGCCACTTTTATATAGTTATTACATTATTTGGTACTTAATTGCTTTAAAGTTGAAAAATGCAATAATTCAGGAGTGTTTTGTGAAGACAAGCTAAAAGACGCATAATTTGGAGCTAAAACAAAGATATTTGAAGAATGCTAATTTTTGACCAATACACCGTATCCAACAAAAGAGATACGGCATATTCGCGCCAAGACTTCACAAGAAAATGCGTTTGACCAATTCCCAATACTGCGTATCCTTTCTGTCTACATACGCCGTATCCATAAAGATAACTATTCGAAGATACAGTAAATCAAGTAAATTGGGAATAATATCACTGATTGATTATAAACGTAGCACGCACTCCAAGGAATCCAACCCAATACGCCGTATCAACCTTGCCAGATACGGCGTATCGAGTCTTTTTCAGACACTATAAATAGAAGACTCAAAAATGAGTTTTCAGTATGCAATATCATATTCTTTATACCATTCATTAAAGAAGAATTTCAGAAGAGAAGATCAGCCACCAAGGTCAAGCATTGATCACGAATCCATAGAAGACATCATGTAATTTTTACTCTCTTAATCGTTCGATTTTCATTGTTTGATTACGCGTGTATAATTACAATGGTTGTGGGCTAATACCTTCGGGAATTAGCTATCTTAATGAAAGTTTAATGTTTGGTTTGTTTTAAAATCGATTTCTTAATTTATCGTTGATTGTTTAATTATGTTTATCACCTCATACTTGTTTATATGTTTGAATATGCGACCTATCATTCAATTGGATCTAGTGATATGGACCACGTAATCTAGATACCAGGATAGCTCTCCATATTGTGTTTAATTTTACTGGAAACGTTCTGTCTTTCTCTTTAAATTATGAGCTTAGTTGGACCGGTATGTGACCCGTTTATGTTTCAGCAGTCATGCTCTTAATTAACTGATAAAGATTAGAATAGTGGACTACCAATATATGAAACACCATCAAACAATAAGTGGGTAAAGTCCCGTTAGGCTAGGATTTTAACAGGACCACCACTGCTTTGATTCCCTAAGATAGATTATAATTAAACTAAATGATGCTTTATGCGGATGCATTAATTGTGACAGGATTAATCATGTCTAGGTCTTAGGATGATGTCCCACCTAAGTCTTAAGAATGATATGCCGCTTCGAGATAAGTAAATCATTGCACTAAAACAAACAAACTGACATTGAACTGAATTTAATATGGCTAATACAATTTTCTATCATTTGGCTTGTACCGCTTTTCTATCTTTAAATTTTATTCTTTTGTATTTATTGTGTATTGAATTGATATTTGTTTCCACCAAACCTGTGCCATTCTCTAAGGCTGAAAACCCCCATATCATTAGACAACGTATATAGCATAGGTTTAACCAGTAAATAGACTAATTAAAATACTAATAGAATATAGTATTAATGTTCTACTCTTAGTGTTTGACACCCTACTTACCTCGAACTCCATCTTGACCGGGTACACTGCTCGTTAAAGTGTTGTTTTAGGTTTGTTGGCTAAATATAAATTTAAAACTTAATAATCAAATAATTGACCCTACACGACAGCACATCAATGATACCTATTTACATATATCAAAATGGATATGTCAAGACATCTCTAGCTGCACAAGGCTGGAATACTACCATTATAAGTTGACTTATATTTATGATTAGCAATGAACAAACTAATAACCACTTTCTTGCATGCTCTTTATTCTATTTTTTTATTTTTTTTCATTTTTGATGCAAGACAAGGATACAATTAAAAGTAGATTACGATACAGACACATATATACACGAGCATCCCCTCACTTAAGATCAACTATCTTCTAAACCCAAAATCTTCAAATACCCTCTATCATAACTCACGACTTTCACCAGTGGAACAAAAATAAAGTAGCAACTCCCCGAATATAGACTAAAGAAACTATAGGACAGCAGGGTGATAGGAATAATGAAACAAACATATATTGGGTTAAACACAAGGAATGACTCAACAGGTTGTACTAAGGGTATCTTGTACTAAAGATGAGTGCAACAAAGGGTTTAACACAAGGATTGACTAATTAGTGTGAAAAGTCAATATACATAAACATAACATAAATGGATGGCTATTTGGGGTTAATCTTAAAATTTGCCTTTTATCCTAGCTACACCGATTACACTAAGTTACCTCGATGTAATGCTCATTATGGTGGTTTCGAAAAAATATACCAAGCCAAGTTCTAAAATCTACTACAGCCACTGGCACACTTATTTTAATGGGATTTATGTATAAAGGGAAAACGAAAAAGGCTTATCCTCATACAATTTAATGCATAGGTTAGGTGTGATCGGTAAAGTTTAAACTAGTTAAGGAATGAAAAACATGTAAAATTTTTAAAGACGAAACATTTTTCAATAAAAAATAGAAAAATAAAGGCAAGTATAACCAATCAAGTGTCTATTTCTAATCCCTTCCCCCCACTTAAGTCAAACTTAAGCATATATATTTAAATAGGAAGGGTTAGAAATGGAACAGAAGCACTCCCCCAGAATTGCTTGATATGGTACAAAGACGACACGTCTCGCAACATGCTCTAAACATGCCTCATCGAGCAATATCCATAATAACTAGCAGCTCATCATCATCTTTGGTATAACATTCAACTAATCTGGCTTGAAATGCTTCCTTGCAGCCAAGTATTATCCAAGCACCACTCCATGAGCATCAATCTGCATAGCTGCAAGAAAGACTAGTACCAAAAGCATAAATCTGGATAAAATCAATATAGCCCAAAATGTACAGAATAATAATACAAGATATACAATCCTAACTCACTTTTGTATGAATCACGGTTGCATTTAGTGTATGCAACAAGCCTTTTAACCACTCGGTGTCCTAAGTGGACGAGTGAAGTCTCATGAGGGCTTATAGGGAACACACACACAAAGTTCATTTACTAATTGTACAAAGTTTTATGAAATTCTATTTTATTAGAAAAATAATTTGTTTTGTAGCAGTGGAACTACGGTGTAGTCCAACAGTAGGAGCTACGCCGTAGTCAAGTTTAGTTGACCAAATTTTTTGAAATTCATATCAAGTACGACATAGCCAATGTAACCAGCTACGCGTAGTTACACTCTGAAACTAAAAATTTTACTTAACAACGAGGCAAGGTGATCTTGAACTTTTGTTCCGTTACTGTAGTATCCTACAAACAAAGTTAGAAACACACAAAACCAAACTAAATGCAGAAATGAAATGAAACAAAACATAAAATAGATAGGCATAGGATGCCTCCTAGGAAGCATTTGTTTTTGTTCGAGTTACGAGCTTGAATCCACCCTTATTTACTAAGTAATAGGGTGTTCATCCCCTCACTTGAAATCAAGTGTGGGTGAAAGTAGCAATAAACACCAAAAAGGTTTAAATTTGCTACGGGGTAAGGAAATGATATGTTAAAATTGTACCTCAGAGGAGATGTCATTTCCCTTTTTACCTTACATGGTTTGGTTGACGACCTTGATGGTTAGCTTTCTCCGCGTAAGGGATCTAATTCTTGAATTAAGGGCTCAAATTCAACATTTGTCGTTACGATACACCAAAATGCCTTTATCTCCGTAAAAGACAACTCATAGTCAATAGAAATTAGGCGTTCAAGTTCCTCTATATCCCTAGTAGAGTTAAAATCATCCTCCTCGTCAACCACGGTAATATCCAAGATCTTGTCTTCGAATTCTTCCAAAAGCTCATCCAAATCGGTTTAGTATCCGTAACTACATAAGCAATGTTAGGTGGTGTGGTGTGTATGGTTTGTGAGATTAAAGGTTGTATCAAGTCTTCATTTACATCAGGAACCTGTGTAGGAATACTACCAATATCATTATCCGGTTCCTCTTGCCTTACAACCTTCACTTCATTAGGGAATGGAATCAGTGGTATATACGGTTGCACCACTAGGTTGGGTTCAGGCAAAGTATGTATGGTAGGTGTGAGTAACTACCTAAGACTTTCTACATCCTCGACCATAATATCCCAAATATCATCCATATTCCCTTCATCACAATCTTCCACCTTAGCTTCCTCTTGTTTCATCCCTCTGAGGTTTTCGGCTCCCATTCTAAACAAGTTTTTAAAGACCTCTTCAAAGCTTAACTCTTTATATTTAGGTTGAGAATTGGATGTAAAACTGTAAGAGTGATCATTCAGTGGATTTTTCCTTGGACCTTGTTTAGCTATGTATAATTCGTATTGTACTATTGTCATGCTATCAATGTCCACTTCATAGCTCTTATTAGAAGATACTAAACCAGGCTCAGTATACGGTTGAGCAAGTTGGAAACAAGGGAGTAGAGGAGGTCATTCATAATACTTTTCAATCTCAATATCCTCCTGATAATACAGATAATGAAAAGCTCTACTCTTGTCCTGGTGAAAAGAGTTAAAATCCGCCCATTCATACTTAGTTGGATTTCTTTTGGATCAAACATTCCTTGTAATCGCCTTTCCATCTCGCCTTTATACTCCAAGTATTCATTTAGTGTCATTTTCTCAATATCAAGCTCTATTTCCATGATTTCTGAAAATCAAACACGGGATACTAGTAGATTATGCTCTCAAAAGGAAAACAAAAATAACATGAAATTTGAACAATACAAAATAAAAACAAGATATATACAAAAACTCAAATTCAAAACCTATTTAGCCCCCCAGTAGTGGCGTCAAAAACTTGATGCGTATAATTGTTTTAGAAAACTTAACTACCTATGGTCTACCACACACTAACGGGCAAAGAACCCAGTCATGTGTAGTGTAGGATTGGTAAATCCGAGGTCGTTCCTAAGAGCTAACGGGCGGTCCAAAATCTGAGTTTAAAGGTTGTCACATTTTAAAAGCTATTTTGATTCAGAGAATGCAAAACAAATGAATAACATGAATTTAAAATGGTTTTACTAATAAAGAGAAAAAATCGTGCTAACCTGTTTAATCTCCTATTAACGCAATGATTGCATTTCCTAGTGCAATGACTAATTATCGTTTTATTATTATGGTTCTAATATTGATAGGATCGAGTGGGCATCGCAACCTGACCTATATTTCCTACGATCTCAATCTCCCGTGATCACGGAAGTCGGGTATCTAGGTTGTAGTCATTAAACCCCTAACTATCCTAAAGACCTGTCTAAGTGTAGACAATTTAACTTCTCGACACTAAATCCCCCTGCAAGGATTTCTTAGGCTTTATAAGTGCCTAATTTAATGCAGGCGGTGATTCAGCAACCCCTACACTAAGAACAAATGCAAGCCTATCCCTGGTATCCTAATAGATTATATTTCAGCTGTTTGAGCCTAGTCTATAGCTAAGAGGATCTACACTGGTTTCAACACAACAAAAACGCAAGGATCAGACATCAGGCAAATAAGATATCTATTTAAACGATAATTTAATAGGAAATCAAAGCATTAATAAAATCATAACAAGGCTACCACTTGAGGTGATTAGCTAATCATAATGTAAATTACACAAACAATAATGAATAAAACATTAATCGAATCAGACATAATGTTTGATACAAATTACTTCATGTTAAGCTAATAATGATGGTAATTTGGACTGAATTATTCCTTGAAAAGCGATGGATAAATGTTGGAAAATGCCCTAGGATGGTCCTTAGTCATCCCCTGAGATGGAAGGAAGACGGATCCTTCATTATGCAGAATGTGGCCTCTATTTATAGGCTTCGAATCAACTACGATGTAGTTGAAAGTGATGAACTACGCCGTAGTTAAAATAGCTACACCGTAGTTGCTAGGACGAAACTACGCTGTAGCTTATAAAGCTACGCCGTAGTTTTATAAACTACGTTGAAGTTAATATATTTGGCAACATTTTGATTGGTTGATGAAAGTATCATTGACATGACCGCAAAAGGCCCTTGAGATTCCTCTATAATTTCATCCATGGTCCTTGTGCTTTATTATTCCAAACCTTATGACAAATGCACATCTTTAGTCCTCTATCGTTCATGTCGTAAATAGTTTGATCCTTAAAACTTTATATCAATTACGCACTTTAGATCCTTGATCGTAATTGACGTAAAATACTTAATCCTTAATTCTTTATAATAATAGCGCTCATTTCATCATCCATCGTTCTTGTTATTATTATCTTCAGTCCTTGATACTTAATAAGCTTTGAGAACTTTTAGTCCATGTAGCTCATATAAGCTACGCAGTAGTTATATGAGTCGAGCTATGCTGTAGTTTTTCCAACGCATATTTCCTTCTTTAGCTCATAATAGCTACGGAGGCCAACTACGCCGTAGTTCTTCTTTTTCCTGTGGTTTTCTTCTTTAAAAATATAGTACCTCTACTAAATAGTTTAGCAATGGTACTATTCTTCATTTGAACCTTAAGTTTCTTCATGGAGAAATTTAGTAGTATTCCCATTAATTTAGTACCTCTACTAAATAAATTAGTATTGGTACTATTTTGGCCATTTTTCGCATCACTTCGTTCTAATGCCTTAATTATCCTGAACCTGTAATATGAATGAACTAGCTCCAAGGCCCGCCTAATGGGCGGCTAGCTATAAGACCATTTTTAAAGATACAAATTTTAGTAGTGTAATGTAAGATATAAATCTTATAATATATAAGATTGAGTTTCCTATAGTTAATGTGGCAGTATTTATGATTTAGCACAAAAGAATTCTATTCCTAAACTCAGGTTCGTGTGTATTTGATAGTGAATCAATTTTTTGTTTCATTCATCTAGATATTAAGATTTGCAGCAATTACAAGCACAATTATAGCAACAATGAATACCTGCAATTAAAAACCATTAAATGCATTTAAATCATATAAAGAGTCCCGGCAGTTACATGCAATTATAGCAACAATGAATACCTACAATTAAAAACCATTAAATGCATTTAAATCATATGTATTTTATAAAAAATAAGAGCTTATAAATAGCATTTTTCCTTCCTTTCTCATGTAATGCATACCAGCCACGAGATTTATGGGAGTTTATTCGCAGGTTTAGTACCAAGTCTCCATAAAATGAATGGTTTTAAGATCAAGAACCATGGGAGACTCTTGATACAAGCGTCAGGATCTCTGAAAGTCATATGAAAAAGGTACAAACTTTAAGCTCCATTTTTTCCGGGTCATTGTTTTGACGAAATTGGTACAAACCAAGTGGTCAGTATTTGTATGTAAGCAATGGTGCACAACAAGTTTTATCAGCCATTTTTATATAAACAATCAAATTTGTTTAATAGTTAGTATCGTATCTTCTCTCTAAACTAACAATATTTATACTATTTGTTTCTTTTACAAATTTGAAGAATACTAGTAATCTTAAGATCAACCAAGAACAATAGTGAGATGTGGGTTGGGATGTTAGAGAGAAAGATGATGGAAAATGGATGAATGTATTAATGAAGTGTATGGAAAAATGGAACAACCAACCCCCTCCAAGA
>BQNB010040630.1:2438-41515 GCA_026074375.1 Tanacetum coccineum
CACATTTAAAGGTCGTTCTCTTATATCTTGTGCTATTGTATTATGAAGTATCGCCCCCTGACATATTTCCGCTGCGACACATTTTTGGGGGTGTTACAAGTGTGATATCCAAGGAAGGATGACTTTGAAGTAGTTGAGGATTTAGAGGTCTAGGAGGAACATCTGTAATGTTGTCAAGCAAAGGGTTCAAGCTAGGAGGAGATGTTGGTTCATGTGAAGATGGTGGTAAAATTTGAAGTTTTGAGTCAAAGGAAGAAGATGTGTTTTCTTGACTTGATGATGTTTGATTAGTGGATGTGGTTTTTGATGACGCATTTAGAGGAGTTGGAGATGAGGAGGTTGTTGTAGGAGAAGGTGTGGTGGTGACATCTTCATCACTAGATATGTTGACAAATAATTATCTAGGAGAGATTATGGTGAGTTTGATTTTCTTGGAAGGATTAGATGAAGAAGCATTGGTAGAATTCATGGTAGAATGATGTGAGAATGATGAAGATGATGATAGAAAAGAGTTCATGATTTAAGGTGGAAGAGATGGATTGAAGAAGTAAGGCATGGGGGTTTGAGGTTTTAGATTTCTAAAAAAGGTGTTTGTTTAAATGCTGAAACATGATAGCTAGGACTTGATGGATAGCTAGTGGTCAACTGCACAGAAAGAAATTCATAGGGGTCAAACGTGGAAGAATACGTGGGACCTTGATGTCGATCCATTAATCTATCGGTGTCCCATATATATTAGGGGGCCGCCCAGTATTTTAGGGGGCCGTTTTCTAGAGACAGGAAACTTTTTCCAGAATTTCCTAAAATGCTTGAAGAATACTAGTAATCTTTGATATTATGCAAGAACTAGAGAGAGAAATGGGTTGGAAAGTTTCTAGAGAGAGAAAGGAACATGGAATGGAAGATAATAATAATATTGTGTGATATAAGAAATATGAAACAACTCCAATCCTCCCTATCAAGGCATAGAAAGGGTATTATGCTACAAAACAAAGGCCGGCATGGGCCTTAATGGGCTTTCCATGGGCATTGGGCAGACTGCTTAACTAGACTAGACATATAACAAACTGACGGGCTAAGACTATTACAACTTAGAGTGACCGATTCTTAATCTTGGTTTCTAACATCTCCCCTAAATGAAGGGTCACTCCATTTTACAAAATTTAACCTAGCAAACTATGCTATATCTCTTAAGTCTTTAGCTCGTAAGACTTGATTTCTTCGATTTTCCCTTAGTGAATTTGTTGTAGTAATCTATAACTTTAGCTCGAGATTGTTCCTTTATCTTTACTGTGTAACGTGGAAGATTTGATCTTTGAGCACTGTAAGATCAACAACAAGCATAATCTGTTTCGCCATCTTGTGATTTGTCATATTGTGATCCATTGTTGACTTCTGGATCCGATATGTTAATACCATTCTTTGATTTTGTGAACTTGGAAAGCTTTAATGTTTGCAATCTTTCTTAGAAATTATGTAAAACCTTTAACACTTCGTCACTTCCCGAGAGAGATGTTCGGTATCGGAGTTGACGGAAACTTCTTTGAAATTCTCCTTAACTTTAATACTTCACACTTTAAGTAAGACGTCGTTTCAGGAGTAGCGAAAGTCTTAACAAACAATGTACTTGACGACTTTCATTATGTCTTTATGTTTGTCGTTGGGTATGAAATATGGTATGAATCTTGTGAGCCAGCTTGGAATTAGGTACCTTCACCACCTCTTTAAAGTATCATGCATTTAAACAGTTAGCAATTTAAGCGGGGGGGGCAGGGGACGAAATAGCTTTGTCATAGTCTTGTTGTTTGTTTGGAGTTAATCGAATTCGTAAGGATCGACCTTGCGTAGTTCACGGTAGATTAGATCCAATTTAAGAAGAATCTCCCTTGAACAGGATTTCCAGCTAAAGTATAGAATCTTTCTAACACATGTATATTAGATTCATCAAACTCAGCATGTTCTCATTATCAGATTGTCTCTAAGCAGTCAGCTCAATATAGTGAATACCATGGAGTTTCTATTCTCACCGATTGAAATAAAGTAAAATCGATTTGAAATCAATCAACGTGTCACTTGCTTAAAGGGTTTTTACACATAAGAGTGTTACTCATTTCTAAAAAATCAGCATAATCGTCATTATATCCTGATCAGTTTGATTTCTTATAGGCATCGCACCTTCGTTCTTTTCCAGTTGTCACAAGTTTGGATTCGTAGAAATCGCACAAGTCAACCTTCATGAGTTGTTCGGATGTTGGATATAGTCAGGATTTCCATCGTCATTGTGATGAATTCACTCTGATGTTTCTGGCAAAAGCAAGGATAATGCGTTAGGGACTATTAAATATATATATTGTAATTCACATTGTGTGACTCTAGCCCCGAGCATAATTTTGTCAAGATGTCCTAATGAGATTTTTGGAGTGATTCTATTTTGGCTTTAGACTCAATAGTGCAACTTTGAATTTTAGTGATCGGAGGACTAGGCTGACTGCCACTCTTTTCAATATTTCCAACTAACTCAGAGTGACGAAAGTCGATAGGAAATGCGTGTAATCTACGTGAGACAATGAATACAAGAGTCTTCTTGAGGTAGACCTTGGAGTGGCCGGGAGGGTTGTGCATAGCGTCACTAGGTCCATGACCGTATTCAATGTCAGACAACACCTTAGTGTTTCCGACAGCATATGTATTGACCCGGTTTCTACCTAAGTGTATGGAGGGCTTCTTTCTTTACACCCTTTATCCTTACATTTCTTTTTCATTCTTCAACCCCTTCAATGCTTACCGAGACTTCATAACTAACACCTTGTTGGGTTTGTTCCAGTGTTAGCTCCATCTTAGTCGACATTATTCCCTTTTCTCACTTTTTCTCCTTTTATCATACCTAAGGACTTCTATACTACCAAGTGGATATCCCTGGGTAGATCCCTCTGGTTCTGGCTAGATCATGGGATTTGAATACCTATACCTAACCACCTTATAACTTTATAAAATTAAGTACATGGTCGGTCTTTTTGGGTATTCCATCACAATCACAAACCAAAATCATTGAAAAACTTCATTCAAAGTGTTTGATATAAATATCAAAAGGTTTACACTTTGAATGTTTTTAATCATCACTAAAAGCTTCCCCTTAACATGTGCATTGTAATCGTAGTACATGCTAAGTGTGGAGTGCATTGAGTCCATTTTATTTGATCACATCTTTTAATACAAGTTAGATCCAGGTTAATCACATTTTCTCCCCTTATCCAAAATGTTAACCCCTTGATATTTTGGATATTAATTAATTAACCTTTCGAGGAAAAAATGTTATATAGCTATCTATAAGGAACATTTTAATGCTCCCCCTCAATGTATGCGGGTATATAAGATAGTGCTGAGTACAATAAGTTGAAATTTTTTGAATTTACTAAGAAATTGTTGAAAATTTTGTACTCAAGCACTCTTTAATATCACCATAAAGTCTACACTACATATATGCAAATTCACATGTTTATTATATAAGAAGATTTGACCTGAATGATGAGAACATCATATGATGAAATCATATGGTCCTTTATAGCAGCTGTAGGTCTCCTTCGTATAATCTCCCACCAACAACCTTTTCTAAGCTCCTCATTAACCTTCTTTCTTTCAAGAAGTTTTCAATCTGATCTTTCTCTGTCCAAGCACTCTTCGACATTGCTTCAACTTTCTTTCCAAGTTATGAAAGTCTTTGCTTCAAACTTCAAGTATGAAACAAATTCAGATATATATGTAACTTGAGATTGTGAGGTTGGTGATGTCAGTGTTGATGTTGTCTTAGCTTCCCCCTAAACCAGCAATCCTTTCTTGAGTAGATTCAACACTTTCTTACAAGCCGCATCAGGCAGTCTTGATGTATAAAGCCCAGATATCCGAAGTACACAATTAACCCTTTCAAGAACTTGATACCGCAAGACCAAAGTCAATTAAGTCCCAGATGAGCGCATTTCTCTCTTCAGAATAGTGATGATATAAGTTGAAACACCAAAGTCAACTAAGTCCCATATGTCATAATTATTCCCTCTAAATAGTAGAAATGATAACTCCAAAGTCAACTAAGTCTTGAAAGTAGACATTTCTTCCTACAAGATACTGACAATCTAAAGGAATCATCATACCTATGTGTACCTCTTCTATCAAATATATCTACTTCTTTTAAGAATAAGCTTAGAGATTGACCGGTCGGGTAAAACATTAATTAAATAATACAGAATTCTTCTCACGTTTTAAATAATTACACTCCCAACAATTCCCCCTAGGGACTCAAATGATGCATACTGGCTAATGACGAGATGCCTCTTCCACCATATGATTGAAATAGTGCACCAGAAAGATTCAAAACGGCCTAAAATCAAAAGAAGCTAACCTCAAAAGACAAATGAAGCTAACCTCAAAACAAGGCCAATGACAGTATCAAGTATACATCTACTCCTCCCCCTTGCTGGTTTTGACACGTCAGAATCAGTAAAACCTTATACGCATACATATTCGAGATCGTGTTTGAAGAATTAATAAGCTTAAATCTATTCCGTAAGAATCAACTTCAAGGCTTTTAAAACTATGAAAGTATTTCCAAGCATTCCTAAGTCTTTTACAAACTATAAGGTGTTGGCAATATTGATCGAATGTAGTTTAAGGCCTGAATTCACTAAGTCTCAAATTGCAAATAAGTCCATAAAGATTTAAACAAATGACATCTAAAGCTCTTGAAGTTAATATAAATTAACTCCCCTTGAAATTGTTATCCGTCATTATCAAAAACTTTATCCGTTTATTCCGTGACTTATTTTGAAAGACCATTTTAAAAGATTGTTTGATGACGCTTTCTCCCCCTTAAATAATGACCCGTTTTCTATTTAAAGAGTTGTTGTCATTGTTTGAGTGGTCGAATTGTCTTTTAAAATCTTTTTGTGATTACTGAAAACACTGATTCATTTTAAAGACAACTTTTTACCAATAAAAATAAGATTTCTCTTATTTTGACACATAAGCGCACTGACACGTACACTTATGGTAATATAGGAAGCACGGGTTGTGTTGCAAAGTAAACACAAGCCTTTGCATGGTCATAAAGTAGACCATGCCCGAGAATAAATTCCCGTTGAGAGGTCAAGTTTCCTTTTTGACGGAATACTTGCCTTTAAGATGATGTCCGGGTTACTATCTGAAATAATAGCAAGCCATTTGGCATGTTTTGAAAACATTTGTAACTTCTGCTCGAACTTCATTTACAGCCTCGTATCATTATTGAATGACATTTCTAAGACCGTAAATGTTATCGATTTTCAGAAGACATGCCTTTATTACCTCTTTTTATATTTTTTCATTTTTTAATTTTTTCTTTGGTTTTATAGATTTTATATTTTTGTATTTTGCTTTTATAAAAGTTTTCTAAAAATGAAAAATCTTTTTGGTTTTTTTTATGGTTTATATATATACATATTATACAGGATATGTGAATAGGTACCACCACTATTCATCAACTTCATCTGCCAATTGTTTTAGAGTCTCCGGGGTAAAACTCCGTATTCCCAGCTTGTTGATCAGAAATTCAATTCTTTCTCGGCCAAGAGCTTTAGTGAAGATGTCCGCCAGTTGATACTCCATATTGACAAAGTAAAGTTCGATTACCCCATTCTCAACATGCTCCTTGATAAAGTGAAATCTGATGTCTATATGCTTGGATCTGGAATGTTGAAACCAAAGCCATAGTCGGTAAGCTGTGATCTCATCCAAAAGATTTGAGCACAACAGCAAGACAAAGCAATATATTCAGCTTCCGTACTGGATATCGCAGCGCTTTTTTGACTTTTTGATGACCAACTTATAAGTCTATCTCCCAAAAATTGCATACTACCAGATGTGTTACGGCGTGTATCTTGACAACCAGCATGATCCGCATCTGTAAATACTGTTAGAGTAATCGAAGAATCCTTCGGATACCATAGTCCCCGATTAACGGTTCCTTTTAGATATAGAAAGATCCTTTTTACTGCATTTAATTGCTTTTCGGTAGGCCGAGCTTGATACCGGGCACACATGCATATAGCAAATTATAGGTCAGGTCTACTAGCTGTGAGATAAAGGAGGGTGCCTATCATACCACGATAGTGTGACGGATCTACAGCTTTCTGAATCTGATGCTTGTTTATCACTTTCATTCTCCTCCTCACTGCCTTCATCACTTGATACATGTTCTTCATTACTGTCGTCTTCATCATTTCCCCAAGACTCAGATTCACTCTCAGATGAGTCATCATTGGTCACATCGGGAACCCCTGGTATATCACCAGTTCCTTCACTTGTGACAGGAGGTGTAATCTTTGCAACACTTGGAGGATCTTCAGCAACCGTACCCGAACCACTGGGATGTGTCTTGTGAAAGTCTCTTAAGCTCTTTTTACGAACTTCTTTCATCTGAGCCTCCTCCGTCAAAGCTACATCAGATAATAACTCTATTCCCTTTCCATGTGCTACATCCACCTTTTCCTTCTCCTTTCTTTTAGACTTAGTTTCCACAGCAGGCTCTCTGATGACGATACCTGTTGCTGGCTTATAAGCAGACTTCTTGGCAGTTGTCTTCAATCTTTTGCCCTTTTTGACAGGTTCTTCATCTTCAGGGATAGGAACATTGTCTTTCTTTGATGGAGATGCTTTCTTGAACTTTCTAGCAGCCTTTGGAGGCACCACACCTGTAGCAAAGCCAAGATAAGTCTTGTACGCTTTGCTTTCCTTCATTGCTGGACTTGTTAGACAATCAGGAAGAACAGCTCCATATTTCTGAGATGCTTCTTTTCTCGAAACAAATCTTAAGGTGTTAATCAAGTAATCGTCCTTGGAGGTGTGCATTCCAATTTTGTTTCTCCAGGAAAGTGATTTTTCTTGAATTAGGAAGTGGTGAATGATGACCTTTGTGAATCGAGGGTAGTACATCTTTTCTTGCTTTTTGAATTCTTTATTGTCAATCTGATATGTGAAGTCTTCCCAGAGTAACTCCACATAATCTATGTTCTTCTGAAAGTACATACCCCAAATGATTTGTGCTCTGGAGAGACGAAGCTTGTCAAGACCAGTCATCTTTCCTGATAGGCTTCTGTTAATAAGTGCAGCAAAGGTTCTCAAGGTTGATTGCATCTGTTCGACACTACATAAGTGGAGTAAATTGATCGTCCCTGTGTACCGAGATCGCGTAAGAAAGGACACAGTGTTTTTTGAGGGAGGGGATCAAAGTCTCTACCCTGTACTATTGGGCAAATCTGAAGGATATCTCTGAAGACTTCCAACGTAAGCTTGAAACGTTTCTTCTTATCAATCTTGAATCTATAGAAGTCATCATGCTTGTATATGCAATTCCAAAACTGACGCATATACACTTCAGGACATCAGCAGTGATGAGAAATGCTGGATAGCATGAAGTGAGTGCTAAAGCATCTAGAGTGACTTGAAATGTGGGTTCTCTTGGTGAAAATCCATGAGGGATTCTTCCATTGCATTTGCCGATATTAAGATGATTCTCTTTGGGAACTAGCTCAAGATCAAGCTTGGTTTGTTGAGCAGTGATGGAAGACATGATTCTGCTAAGAGTTGTCACATACAGTTCATATGCAAGCAAATATATATCAAGATGGACAATTTGGGCCATAAATCAATATTATTAATGCAAAACAGGGTTTACAACAGGTGATAGGCAAGCAATTACAAGGCAACAAACTGACACATAGGCAGACAATGCAAAGAACTGATACACACACAAAAACGATAACACTACATTCTCATGTACCTCTATTGACTAATAGGCAATACTATTGAAATCAAGGCAAACTTAAGTTTTCTTAAGAAAATAATTATACCTAACTTAATCCATTAATGACAAGTTAAGGAATAATTATACTTAGGATATGATATGAACTTAATTGCCAAGATTACGAGATTAATTTAATTATAAAAAATCACGTATAGATTGCCTATGCAACGTGTATAGATCACCTGTTATCCTTAAATATGTATAGATCGCCTGTTATCCTTAACTATGTATAGATCGACTTTATTTTGGTATGTATGATCTCGGCCTAATCACACAAGTGTATTGATCGCCTGTGTACCTACATACGTATTGATCGCCTATGTAAAAGTTATGTATTGATTGCCTGTGTAAACGCTTGTATAGATGCTGTATACTATTTGTTTAGTCGCCTGTTCAAAATATTAATGTATTGATCAGCCTTTACAAGTGTCTTATGTATTGATCGCATGCGTTAAAATTGACTCGTTTAGATCGCCTTTGAAATTTTCAAAACTAACATATATCACTTATTTAGGTTTTCAATATCTAACAAATCTGGTCTCATAGCATCAAGGTATCATTTTAAACAATTTCACTCAAAATATTATTCAATAAAATCTTGAAACTATTCAAGTTCGAACCCCTTTAATCACCAATAACTCATATTAGCCAAGATTACTCATGTACAACTTGTAACAAACACTCAAATGTATCAAATATACTTTATTGCCCTTCTTAAGACCTTAAACCATGACAATTTTGAGTTTTAAACCCACTTTCAAAATTTACAAAATCAGTCTTCCGGAAACCTAAGAACAGATAACCTTATTAAAAATTGTTTTAAACACAACATCTAGACCCTTAATATACCAAAACCCCTCAATCAATTTCACTTTTCATCCACTTTTTAAGGTGTTTCAAGTTAGGTCGATTTTTAGGGATATTGAGCAATATTCCATGAATTGGTCATATATATGGGTATTAAAACAATCTAACGTGTGTACCTTAGGTTTGAAACAAAGATTGAGCAAGTTCTTGAGGTCTTGAATTCTAGCAATGGAGGTTTGAGGGTTCATGCGAGTGTTTGTTCGTGTGTGACAGAAAGCGGGCAAGGGGGTGCTCATGTTTGAATCTATTGAGATTTTGCATAAATGCCCCCTAGGGTTTAAGGTCACATTCAAATTTTCTTTTAACCTTTTCCTAAGGCAAACTAAGTTCCTAAATTTTCAAAATTAGCCCTTAAGGTTTAGTTATCAAGAAACAAGTTCACATAATGCATTAATGCCCCACTGAGATTAAACGTATAGCACATAAAGTCATTTTCAGTTGAAATTTGTCAACTCCCCTTTAATTATTCACCCGACACCATTAAAACATTTTCTGATTGACACTGCATTGATTATGTCGAAGATGATTTTGACAATGTCTCCCCCTCAAATAATGACCCGTTTTCTATTGAAAGAGCTGTAGTCGTTATTTGATGGTTCAAAATTGTCTTAGAAAAATGATGATTTGATGAATCTGAAAGATGATTATTTTATATTTTGAAAATCAACACCCAAGAAAATAAGATTTCTCTTATTTTGTCACATAAGCGCACTGACACGTACACTTACGGATTTAAAGGAAGCACGGGTTGTGATGCAAAATAATCACAAGCCTTTGAATGAATATAAAGTAATTAATTCCCGAGAAAATTAATTCCCGTTATGAGGTCAAGTTGTCTTTTTGACGACATACTTGCCTTGTAGATGATGACCGGGTTGCTATCTGAAATAATAGCAAGCCATTTTGGCATGTTTTGAAAAATATTTGAAACTTCTGCTCGAACTTCATTTACAGCCTCGTATCATTTTTAAATGACATTTCTAAGACCGTAAATGTTATCGATTTTCAGAAGAAATGCCAGAGATCCATATTTTTATATTTTTCTGATTTTTTAATTTTTTCTTTTTGTTTTTATAAAATTTTATAAAGGAAAATCTTTTTGGATACTTTATGTTTTCATATATACACATATATACAGGATATGAGTTACCACCATCACTCGTCTGTTTCCTCTGCTAGACGTTTCAACGTTTCTGGAGACATGCTTTTCATACCAAGCTTATCGATCATGTGTTAATTTTCTCGTGGCAAAGGTTAGTAAAGATGTCAGCGTGTTGGTATTCAGTTCGGACATAGTATAGGTTCCACGATTCCATTTCCACTTGCTCCTTTATGAAATGGTAACGAATATCGATGTACTTGCTCTAGAGTGTTGAACATTGGTTTTTACAGCATAAAGCATCACACTCTTGTTGTTTGTTTTTTGTTTGGTTTTTTGGTTTTTTTTGGTTTTGTTTTTGATTTTTTTTTTTGCAGTTCAGAGGGATTTATTGATTTGGAAGCCATAATCTGTTAGTTGTAAACGCATCCAAAGGATTTATGAGCAACACAGATTTGGCAATTTATTCCGGCCATATGTTAACATTGATATGGCAGTGCTCTTTTGCTTTTTAGACGAATAGCTAATAAGTTTATCACCTAAGAACTGAGCGCTTCTCGACGTACTACGTCTAGTGTCCTGACACCCCGCGTGATCAGCATCTGCATAAGCTGTGAGAGACATATCGGTATCCTTTGAGTACCATAGACTCATGCTAATAGTTCCATTAAGGTATCGAAAGATCCGTTTCACCGCTTGTAAGTGCTTTTTTCGATAGCTTAGCCTGATGCTGGGCACAAAGCAGGACAAACATAGTTAAGGTCAGGTATATGGCTGTACGTGACATAAGGATGATTAAGGTCAGGTCTACTGGCTGTAAAATACATTAAGGATCTAATCATGCCACGGTAAAGTGTAGCATCAACTTGTTTCCCCTGTAGATCTTCATCCAGTTTCTTGTTTTCAATTATGGTTGTGTCAACATAATCAATAGAATGCACACCATATTTTTTAACAATTTCAGAAGCATATTTAGATTGGTTTATAAAGATGACTCTAGGACTTTGAGAAATCTGTAATCCTAAAAAAATGACATTTGCCTCATCATTGACATCTTGAACTTAGTGGTCATCTGATTAGCAAACTCATTGCACATGGCAGTATTAGTGGAAGCAAATATTATATCGTCAACATAAATTTGTACCAGTAATATGTCGTTTCCAGCATGTCATGTGAAGAGTGTTGGATCAACTGCACCTTTGGAGAATTGTTGAGAGATAAGGAAGCTTGACAGCATATCATACCATGTACGTGGTGCTTGTTTTAGACCGTAAAGAGCCTTTTTGAGCTTGTACACATGTGATGGGTTGTCCTGATCAACAAATCCTTCTGGTTGTGAAACATAGACCTCTTCTTTGAGCTCTCCATTCAAGAAAGCCGTTTTGACATCCATTTGGTAGATTGTCATATTCTTGTGAGCGGCACTAGCTACGAAGATACGAATGGCCTCTATTCTAGCAACCGGTGCAAATGATTCCTGGAAGTCAATTCCTTCTTCTTTCCTGAATCCTTAAGCAACGAGCCTAGCCTTATTCTTTAGTACCCCCATCAAATTCATATGTCTTGACTTTATAAATCTATTTTAGCTTGATCAAGAACACATTATCTGGATACAACACCAATTCCTAAACTTCTAGTCTTTCAAATTCATGAATTTCTTCTTGAATTGCATCAATCCATGATGGTTCGGTCATTGCTTGTTTGAAGTTCTTAGGTTCGACAGAAGTTAGGAAGGCATCAAAGTAACACCACATGGCATCCGTTTCGAGTTGCTTTCTCTTAGATACATAGCGAGAAGGATCTTCGATTACATTTGCTATTGGATGATCCTTGTCCATCTACCAAGGTGTTTAAATGGAGTGTAGATTTGTCTTATATTCGATGATGATCCTTGAGAAGTCGAGTCTTCATTAGGAGATTTATTAAGTGGATCATCATGAAAAGTTGGTGTTTTTGGTGATTCTTCAAAAGCTTGAGAAATAATTGGAGAATGTTCTTGTTCTTATGATGAGAGAATACTTGTTGATGGAGCATCCTGATCAATGGAAGTTGACACAGGAGAATCAGCTAATACTTCAGCTCTTGGAGCAGCAGCTTCTGAAACTGGAGAAACAGCAATTGTTAGAGGGTTAAAGTATTCATCGAACATTGGTTGAAATAAAAAGTATTCATCGAACATTGGTTGAAATAACCGATCTTAATCATCTCTTATTGGTGGTAAGAAAGGTTGTTGAGAAACAGGATTTGAACCGAGTCCTGTACTGGATGTAGCAGGAGTCATTCCTTGAAGCCCAGGTCCTGAACTGAATTGATCAGAAGCCATTACTGTTAGCTCATCAAATGTTACATGAATTATTTCAGTAATTATCTGGGTCATTCTGTTGTAGATTCTGAACGCTTTTTTTACAGGCGCGTAACCAACGAAAATTCCAATGTCTGCTTTTGCATTAAATTTACCCAGATCCTCATGGTCATTGGTAGGATAACAAAGTGAGCCAAAGACATGAAAGAATGATAAGTTCGGTTTCTTGTCTTGCATAAGCTCGTATGGAGTTTTGTTGTATCGGAGGCGTATTAAAGAACGGTTTTGGGTGTAACAAGCAGTATTGATAGCTTTGGCCCAGAGAAATAATAGAGCTTTAGAAAATATCAGCATAGTTCGAGCAGCTTATACAAGAGTCTGATTTTGCCTTTCGACAACACCGTTCAGTTGAGGAGTGCGAGCTACAGAAGTTTGATGCGTGATGCCAACATTTTCATACCATTCACGAAGTGTCTGATTGACAAATTCGGTTCCATTATCTGTTCGAACATTCCGGACTGTGGCTTTCAAATGAACTTGAATGTTTTTAATACATTTGATGATAGCCGCAGGAGCTTCATCTTTTATCTTCAAAAATCTGACCCTGGTAAATCTTGAGTAATCGTCGACTATCACTGCTTACAAAGCCCAGTGAACAGATATATATAATCGAATGCAAAAGATAACGGAAATCAAAGGATACGATACAAGGTACAAAGGATATCACAAGACATGATCAAAGGGATACAAATATAAGGTAAAACAAAATCAAAGTCAATTCATAGTGTAGGAGGTAAAATGAATCATAAAGGTTCAAATTTAGTTCAATCCCAAGCCAAACAAATCATATCATAGTAACCATAGTAGTCAGAGCTCCAAATGTGAAAGAACCGGATGTGCACACAAAACATCAGTCACCAAAATATCCAAATATCATAATGTCATAATCCATCGAATACAAAACAAATCTAGGATGCATCCATACCCCCTTAAAAAAATAATAATCTTCATAGTGCACATATAATATCAAATGGGGGACGGCGTAAGAAATCACTCACTCACACATGAGTCATGCCAAAGGTGAATCCAATGACGACCGGCCATGTTTACATTCATGGCCTAGGAAACAAATAGTGGCTTTGGGTCTCAAACTGAAGGGTTCAAAGCATAGTCATATCAAAGTGTTATTCAAAGGACATAGCAAATGTATCATATGCCAAAGGTTTCAATATCAAAGTAGCATAGCAGGGTTCAAACCGAACCTAATAACATGATCATATAAGAGAGCCAAGATAAAGCTCAGAGCAAATGTATCAAATCACATAAGAAAATCAAAGATAGAGAGGAATATGTCATGAAAACCTTAACGATAAGTACAGAATATCTGTACTTATTCCGAAGCAAAGCAATAATCAAAGAAAACACCATAGGAAATCAAAATCACTCCCTCTTGACCGAACCTAAAGAAATGATGAATTCGAATTACAAACCATTCATTTAAGTTATACTTTCTATTTTTAGTAACTTTCGCATTTTTATGTAACTTTCGCATTTTTTTAGTAACATTTCCTTTTTAGTAACTTTCCATTTTTAGTAACATCCAAATTAGTAATATTCAACATCTTAGATTCTATAAAGTATTTTAAATAGCATAGGGACTTAACATGTCAACATTACAAGTTTAGGGTTAAATATGACAACTTTCCATATTTTAGGGTTTAATATGCAAAATCAACAATTTTCAAGGTTAAAGGGTAAATATCAAAGTTTCACATTTTATTCAGATTATACCTTCCATTATCTGTATTTACAAGTCACACCCTTAAATTTACATAATTTACATATTTTAGCCCTTGGGTTTATTAATTATTAACATTATCTTTAATTATCCATAATTACAAAACAAGCCCTTATAGATTCAAATCATGACAAAATCATACTTTAAATACATTAAAACTAACTCAGGAAACCTTATACTTTCAAATTTTACAATTTTAAGTCCCTCTGTTTTAATTAAATTAATTCTAATTATTTATTAAAGATGTAATTAACCCTTTTAATCCAAAATAATATCAAAATGACATTTTATACCCCCAACTTATTTTATACAGAATATATTAAATATAATAACATGTCTAAAATAGACCCCATAGTTTCAGAAATTACAATTCAAGTCCTTATACTTTAAAATCACAATTCGGCTAACAAATAAATTCACAAAACCCTAATTAAATTTCTCCCAATCACAAACATAATTATTTCCCAATCATTGGCATTAATTACACCTGGAAAAAATAGAAAAACCCTAACCCTAATTTTATTCTTTCCTTTTTCCTTATTTTCGAAATCGGCAAACACAAGTAAATCTCCAATAATTATTCGAATCACTTCCAAATTTTTCCAACAATTTTTCTGAGTTATATGTGATATGAAAAACCTTATAAAAATATAAAATCAAATGTACAAATGGTTTTTAAGCCGATTTCATAATTACCTAAAAATTAGGGTATTCGTAATATTGATTTAATATTATAAAATCAAATAAAATGCATGAACATTTTTCCACATTTTATATTATGGATTAATATGATGATAACTGAGATATAAAAATAACCTTTGATGATTCTGAGATGGAATTTTATGATTTAATAGTACCCGTTGCAAAATTTAACCAAATAATAACCACGATTGAACCAATCACTCCACAAACTTCCCACTATTTTTCCCACACTCCTTGACCTTCAAATCACCTTATAAAAATCGTGCAAGCCCTTGTAAAAATTCTATGCCATCACTTTTGGTTTTATTAGGGTTTTGGGATCTTGTTTTTAGGATTTATCAAATAAGATATTAAAAGAGTTTATAGAAATAGGAATACTGCCGAGTTAGGGAGGGGCTTACAAAATGATTTTAAATCAGATATAAGACTTATTGCCAATTTATTTTAGTAATTTATCCTATTTGATTTAGCTTAATTTGTAAAGTATATAATTAAATAAATATGTAACTTAATTTCGGCAAAAGTATACATAACAAAATATTAATTATTTTCCTATATAACATAAGGTATTTTAAATCTTACAAAATTTCATAATTGCCATATTTTGTATTTTCATAATTTCTATAATTAAAATGAAATTTATTTAAGCTTTTATGGATTTTTCTTGCATTAGGGGTATTTTGGTAATTTTACACTTGATGAGATTTTTAGGTTTTACAACTTTTCCCCTCTAAAAAAAAATTTCGACACGAAAATTGAAATGAACCGAATGAAAACGAAATGAGAACGAAGCAAAAACATAACGAACTAGACAAAGAACTGAGGAATAACTAGCTCGCAATAGATCCTAACGTCACCAGGTAGCCTCACGCTCCGGGTGATTCTTCCAAAGAATTCTTCACAAAAGGACAGGAATAACTTTGTTTCTCATGGACTCGCTCTTGACGATTCCAGAATGGAATTCAGGTCTTGCGGACAAAAGACATATCAGGCTCAGATCTGATCAAAAGGAAAGTGCGACATGCAATGGATGATAGAGGTATCCCCTCAAAAGAGAAGGACGCGATGAAAGCATCGTGAACGTGCAATAACTGTCGGAGGAAGAGCCAGACGATACGAAAGCCTCTCCAATACATACCAAAATCCCAAACGGACCAATGAATCAGAGACTGAGCTGCCCTTAATCCCAAAAACGTTTAACTCCTCTGAATGGCTAAACCTTCAAAATACCGATATCTCCAACTTGAAACTCTAAAGTCACGTCGGTGCTTATCACATAACCACTTCCCAGTCGCGATCTAGCCTCATTCAATTTCTCCTTAGCAACAGGCACTTTCTCATTAGTAAATCCGTGAGCTCCGACCGTCAATCACATCTCACCTACTCATCCCAACAAATTAGGTGGCTCAACATTTTCTACCATACAAAAGCTCAAAAGGTGCTGCCTTGATGCTAGCAGCCAACTATTATGTAGCAAGACATCCAACAAGTCACGAAATATTCATCCCAACAACCCGTCCATTCCAAAGCACAAGCCCTCAACATATCTTCCAACGTCTGAATGCTCCTCTCTGACTGACCATCGGTTTGAGGATGAAATGTTGTACTGAACTTAAGACGAGTTCCCCAAGCTTTCTGTAATCCTTTCCAAAAACGAGACGTAAACTTCGGGATCTCTGTCGGAACACAATAGAAGTCGTGTACATGCAGTCCTAACGATTTCTGTTAAAAATCTCCGCCATTACTTACTAATTACCATAGTTCTCCGAATGGGTAAAATGACCGACGTTGGTTAGCCGTCAACAACGCGCGCGCGCCAGGGATATGCATCAGTCTTTTCTGAGTATAGGCAAACCATTAACGAAATCCATGGCAAATCTAATCCCAGTTTCAACATAGGAATCTCCAACGCTGGTAACAATCCACTAGCCCTCTGATGTTCAATTTTACCTGCAGACAAAGTCATACATTTTGGATACAAACGTAGCCACATCTTGTTTCATGCCATTCCACCAAAAAATGTATTTCAAATCTCTGGTACATTTGGTTGAACCAGATGTAATAGTAAATGGAGAACTATGAGCTTCTGTCATAACGCTCTCCTGCGAAGTGCCCATGATCATTAGACACACAATAGCATTCTTCAAACACACACAACACCGTCATCATCAACAACTGTATCTCGTATGTTTAACCTTCTTCACATTCTGCACAAAAGCCCACAACTCACAACGTCGTCTCTTTGAGCTTCTTGATCATTACATGAGGTTAGACTCTAGCTCATACTTGCCCAATAGCACCAGAACCTCGTACACATAGCTCAACATCCAAACGCTCTAAATCACGAAGGATTATGGAATCAAAACAAGCTATCATCCCAGATTTTCGACTAAGTGCGTCGGCAACCACATTAGCCTTGCCCCGGAATGGTACTGAGAATGTTAAAATGTCATAATCTTTCGAAGTTCCAACCACTTCTCTGTCTCATGTTAAGTCTTCGCTGAAGTAAAATAAATTTAGACTCTTTAAGATCTGTAAATATATCACAAGCTACACCATACAGATAAATGTCTCCAGATTTCAATCAAAACCAAACCGCAGCTAAACTACAGGATCATGGGTTAGATAATTTACTTCATAAGGTTTCAGATGCTGAAGCGTAGGCGATCACCTCCCATGTTTAGCATCAAAACACAACCCAAACCTTTCTTCGATGCATCATTGTATATCTGTAAAACCACCAATAACCTTATGGAAAGACAAATATCTGTAGCAGACACCAATCTCTGTTTCCAATTCCTCAAAACACCCTGATGCTCATCCTCCACACAAACTTCTCACCCTTATCTCATCAAGGCTGGGTAAGAGGCAAAGCTAAACGGGATAAACCTACAACAAAACGTCGGTAGATAGCCAGCAAGCCCTAGAAGAACTTCTCACTTCCGACTCCGTCACCGTAGTAGGTCTCGGCCATTTGGTGATAGCTTCAACCTTTGATGGATCCATAATGATGCCGTCTGCAGATACAATATGACCAAGGAAAGCGACTTGCTGTAACCAGAACTCGCACTTCGAAAACTTCGCATACAACTTCTTCTGTCTAAGAATCTCCAACACAATCCGTAGATGTTGCTCATGCTCTTCTTCAGACTTGGAGTAAACGAGGATGTCGTCGATGAAAACAATAACGAACTTATCAAGGTACTCGTGGAAAATACGGTTCATCAAATCCATAAACACGGCAGGAGCATTAGTCAGACCGAAGGGCATAACCAAGAACTCGTAGTGGCCATAACGCGTACGAAAAGCAGTCTTAGAAATATCCTGCTCTCTCACACGAAGCTGGTGATAACCAGATCGCAGATCAATCTTAGAAAAATATTTGGCCCCTTGCAGTTGGTCAAACAAATCGTCGATTCGCGGAAGAGGATAGCGGTTACGAATCGTAATACGGTTGAGTTCGCGGTAATCAATACACAAGCGCATGCTCCCATCCTTCTTCTTAACAAATAAGACCGGTGCACCCCACGGTGAAACACTGGGTCTAATAAAGCCATTCTCCAACATCTCCTGTAACTGCTCCTTTAACTCCTTTAATTCAACAGGTGCCATACGATACGGAGCCTTTGAGATAGGTTCAGCACCGGGAATTAACTCAATGCCAAATTCAATCTCTCTAGCCGAAGGAAGTCCAGGAAGTTCATCGGGAAAAACATCAGCGAATTCACGAACAACAGAAAGATTTTCAATATTAGGACTCTCCAAAGATGTGTCCATAACAGAAGCCAGAAAACCTTGGCACCCATGAGAAATCAAGGTACGTGCCTTCATAGCAGAGATGAGCTTAACGGACTTAAGCGGTGAGGAACCATGATAAACAAATTCAGGTTGGCGAACGTTACCAAAGATCACAGTCCTAGCATAGCAGTCAATGGTAGCTCGATGAGAAGCCAACCAATCCATGCCAAGAATCACATCAAAGTCGAGCATATGGATAGGAAGTAAATTCGCAGGACGAATACGATCATCAAAACGTAAAGGGCAGTTAACATATTCATGATCAATAAGCATATGGTTTTTCATTGGGGTTGAAATGATTACACGTTCAATTAATGGTGTAGGATTCATATTAAGTTTCTTAGCAAATGTGGTAGATATTATAGAATGTGTAGCCCCAGTATCAAATAAAACGAAGACAGTACGATCATCAATGTAGAGAATACCGGTAATAGTACCTGAAGTCTTTGCCGCCTGATCACGAGTCGTAGCATAAACCCGTCCTGTAGCAGGAGGTAATCTAGCAAAATCCGCTGGCATACTCTGCTTCTGCTTCGCTTGGGGACAATCCTTCACCTTATGTTGAGTAGACCCGCAAGTAAAACATCCCCCAGTAGCCTTATAACAAACACCTGGATGAGGCTTTCCACATGTAGTACAAAGAGGTGGAGGAGGCAAAGTCTCAGTAGACCTCCTCTGACTTGCAGAACCTGAAGCATGACCCTGGTTAAAATCCCGAGTTGACTGACCCCTGTGCTGGCGCTGGTTGTAGTTACCCTGACCCTGGCGGTCATTCCCATTCCTACCAGTAAACCTCTGATCATGACCCCGAAAATCCTGTCGTTTCGAATCATAACCCCGATCCTGACGACCCCGATGCTCAACACTCTGGTCCTGACGACCCCTATACTCATGCTGACCCTGGTCATAACGACCCTTGTTCTCCTGTTGGCCCTGTCCCCTGTTCTGAATCCGATTACCATCTCTATCCCGCTTATTCGAATTTCCACTCTCATGCAATAACTCGATGTTACGGGCGGCAGCCGCAACCTGCGCAACATTCGTATAATCCGTATTAACGATCCGGTCCAAAACCCACTTCTTTAGCCCCCACTTGAAATGTCTAGCTTGCCTCTGGGCATCTCCAGCAGTAGCTCCAACAAAACTAGCCAATCTAGTGAACCTCTCCATGTACTCCCCAGAATTCTCTCGATCCAGCTGACATATCGACCCATACTCACGCTCATAACGTTGTTGTTCAGATGCCGGAAAATACCTGTTGTAAAAGATCTCACGAAAAGCAACCCAAGTACAAGTATCGGCAAAAGCATCACCTCCAACTTGAGTACGCAAATGAGCTTTCCACCAGCTTAGTGCATCACCCTCTAGTTTAAACGCAGCAAGACGAGTCTTGAAGTTGTCGGGACAACCCAAAACTTGAAATAACTTCTCCATATGCCTAATCCAGTCTTGGAGTGGCAGCAGACAGAAACGCAAGCGGCTTTAACTTAGTAAACCTTTCGATCCAGACATGAATCCCTTGGGGTACAGCATCACCACCACCACTACCACCTGAAGATTCAGCACCATTCCTGATGTCATTGGTGATCTGAGTTCTCAAAGCAGCCGTAAGGTTAGGGAGAGAATTGGCCACAGCAGCATTAATCATGGCCTCGAAGTTAGGGACATCATCATCCGAGTTTCTACGGGTAGTCACCATCTGAACGATCGAGAAAACGATTAGCAAACGAAAACAAGATAGGTTACGGAAGAGAGTTACGCAGAAGGAACTTAATGTCTACCCAATCCTCACAGGTCATAGCCTAAGCTCTAAGGTCATAAGACCTCGTCATGATTAACCTGGCAGCTCTGATACCATAAATTGTAACGCCCCGACCCAAAAGGGTAGAAGTATTACAAATATGGTGTGACATCAAAGGCATACATAACCATAACACAAGCATAAACAGCGGAAGTCTCAAATAAATAACCAAAGGAAATAAGTCAACATGACTTAAGGTACATAAGTTCTCAAAGAATAGACATATCCAAACGAAATAACAAATGTCTTGAAAAGAAACAATTCATATATCAAAACTAAGATCTCTAGGGTAAGCCACACTCAGCACTCATATCCTGAAAGCAACCCCAGCTCCTAGCTTAGATACCTGCCGCAGGAAAAGAAAGTGCGGCTGAGCTTACAAAGCCCAGTGAACAGATATATATATAATCGAACACAAAAGATAACGGAAAATCAAAGGATACGATATAAGGTGCAAAGGATATCACAAGACATGATCAAAGGAATACAAATATAAGGTAAGACAAATCAGAAGTCAATTCATAGTGTAAGGTAAGATGAATCAGAAAATCAAATCAAGTCCAATTACCAAGCCCAAACAAATCATATCATAGTAACCATGGAGTCATGAGCTCCAAATTTTGTGAAAGACGTGGAATGCACCCAAACATCAGTCACCAAATATACATATATCATAATGTCATAATCCATCGAATACAAAACAAATCTAGGATGCATCCATACGCCCCTTAAACAAATAATAATCTTCATAATGCGCATATAATATCAAATGGGGGACGGCGTGAGAAATCACTCACTCACACATGAGTCATGCCAAAGGTGCATCAATGACACGGCCATGTTACCTTCATGGCTAGGAAACAAATAGTGGCTTGGTTCTCAAACTGAAGGGTTTAAAGCAAAGTCATATCAAAGTTCATTTCAAAGGGATCATAGCAAAGGTTCAATGTCAAAGGTTCAAATATCAAAGGTAGCATAGCAGGGTTCAAATAAAACATAATAACAGATCATATAAGAGAACCAAGATAAAAGGCTCAGAGCAAATGTAGCAAATCACATAAGTAATCAAAGATAGAGAGGAATATGTCATGAGAAACCTTAACGATAAGGTCAGAATATCTGTACCTTATTCCGAAGCAAAGCAATAATCAAAGAAAACACCACAGGAAATCAAAATCACTCCCTCTTGACCGAACCTAAAGAAATGATGAATTCGAATTACAAACCATTCATTTAAGTTATACTTTCTATTTTTAGTAACTTTCCATTTTTAGTAACTTTCCATTTTTAGTAACTTTCCATTTTTAGTAAGTTTCCAAAATTAGTAATATTCATCATTTGAGATTCTATTAAGTATTTTGAATAGTTTAGGGACTTAACATGTCAACCTTACAAGTTTAGGGTTAAATATGACAACTTTCCATATTTTAGGGTTTAATATACAAAATCAACAATTTTCAAGGTTAAAAGTGTAAATATCAAAGTTTCACATTTTATTCAGATTATACCTTCCATTTTCTGTATTTACAAGTCAAACTCTTTATTTTACATAATTTACATATTTAGTCCTTTTGGTTTATTAATTAATTAAACATTATCTTTAATTATCCATAATTACAAAACAAGCCCTTATAGATTCAAATATGACAAAATCATACTTTATACATTAAATACTAACCAAACCTTCCACTTTTCAGAATTTACAATTTCAGTCCCTCTATTTTAATTAATTAATTTCTAATTACTTATTATATGTAATTAACCATTTTAATCCAAAATAATATCAAAATGACACTTTATACCCCCCAAATTATTTTATACAGAATATAACAATTATAATAACATGTCTAAAACAGACCCCATAGTTTTAGAAATTACAAATCACCCCGTTATACTTTTAAAATCAAATCGGATAACTCATTAAAATCAACAAAACCTTAATTTAATTTTTACCCAACATTTCCCAATTTTTATACAATTATTTGCATTAATTGAATCTGGAAAAAATAGCAAAACCCTAACCCTAATTTATTTTATCATTTTTATTTCCTTTTTTCCTTTAATTCGAAATCGGCTAACACAATTAAATCCCAAATAAATTTTTGAATCCTTCCTAAATTTTTCCAACAATTTTTCTGAGTCTTATGTGATATAAAAAACCTTAGAAAAATATAAAATCAATTTTACAAATAATTGTTTTGCCGATTTCATAATTAGCTAAAAATTAGGGTTTCGAACATGATTTAATTATTTCGATCAAAATAACATGCATGAATATTTTTCCTATGTATTTTATGAATTATAATGATGCAAAATGAGGTACAAAAATACCTTTGATGATCCTTGGTGATTTTAAGAATTTATGCTATTCGGATGTGATTTTCGAACCCAAAACAATACCACAATCGAACCAAGCACTCTACAATATTTCCACTATTTTTCCCATAATCCTTGACCTTCAAAACACCCTAGAAAAATCGTCCTTGCCTTGGAAAAATTTTGTGCCACCACTTTTTAGATTTTAGGGTTTTTGGGATTTTCTTTTTAGGATTTATCAAAATGAAAATGCATAAAGAATATACTAAGAGTATTTAGGCCGAGTTTATGGGCTTTTTAAACAAATAAATCAGAATTTTAATCTTGCATAATTTATTTGTAATTATCTTAATTCATTTTATATTAATTTGTAAAGTATAATTAAATAAATACATATTATTTCGGCAATAATTATATATACATAATTATTAATTATTTTTCTTATATAATATAAAGTATTTTAATCTTACATAAATTTCATAATTGTCACATGTTGTATTTTTATAATTTTTAACATTTAAATGAAATTTATGCATGCTTTTATGTACTTTTCTTGCATTAGGGGTATTTTGGTAATTTTACACTTGTTGAGATTTTTAGGTTTTACAACTTCTTCCCCTCTAAAAAAAAATTTCGTCCTCGAAAATTGAAATGAACCGGAATGAAAACGAAATGAGAACGAAACGAAAACATACCGAACTAGACAAAGAAATGAGGATAACTAGCTCGCATAGACTCTTCGGTCTCCCAGGTAGCCTCACGCTCTGGGTGATTCTTCCAAAGAATCTTCACAAAAGGAATAACTTTGTTTCTCATGACTCTCTCTTGCCGATCCAGAATGGATTCAGGTTCCTCGGACAAAGACATATCAGGCTGAATCTGATCAAAAGGATAAGATGCGACATGCAATGGATGATAATGGTATCCCCTCAAAAGAGATACATGAAAGACATCGTGAACGTGCGATAACTGCGGAGGAAGCGCCAGACGATACGAAACCTCTCCAATACGTTCCAAAATCTCAAACGGACCGATGAATCGAGGACTGAGCTTGCCCTTGATCCCAAAACGTTTAACTCCTCTGAATGGCGAAACCTTCAGAAATACACGATCTCCAACTTGAAACTCTAAGTCACGTCGATGCTTATCAGCATAACTCTTCTGTCGCGATCTAGCCTCTTTCAATTTCTCCTTAGCAACAGCCACTTTCTCATTAGTAATCTCGATGAGCTCCGGACCTTCAATCAAACGTTCACCTACTTCATCCCAGCAAATAGGTGCTCGACATTTTCTACCATACAAAAGCTCGAAAGGTGCTGCCTTGATGCTAGCATGCCAACTATTATTGTAGGCAAACTCCACCAAGCACAAATATTCATCCCAACTACCTGTCCATTCCAAAGCACAAGCCCTCAACATATCTTCCAAAGTCTGAATGGTCCTCTCTGACTGACCATCGGTTTGAGGATGAAATGCTGTACTGAACTTAAGACGAGTTCCCCAAGCTTTCTGTAATCCTTTCCAAAAACGAGACGTAAACTTCGGATCTCTGTCGGACACAATAGAAGTCGGTGTACCATGCAGTCTAACGATTTCCTGTTGAAAAATCTCCGCCAACTTACTAATACCATAGTTCTTCCGAATGGGTAAGAAATGAGCAGACTTGTTAGTCCGCATCAATAACCATCCCAAATCACATAATGTCTTTTCTAGTTAGTAGGCAAAAACCAGTAACGAAATCCATGGAAATCTCATCCCATTTCCACATAGGAATCTCCAACGGCTGTAACAAACCACTAGCCCTCTTATGTTCAATTTTGACATGCTGACAAGTCATACATTTGGATACAAACGTAGCCACATCTTGCTTCATGCCGTTCCACGAAAAAGTACTGTTTCAAATCTCTGTACATTTTGGTTGAACCTGGATGAATAGTAAATGGAGAACTATGAGCTTCCGTCATAACCTTTTCGCGAAGTGCCTGATCATTTAGAACACATAGCCTATCTTCAAACCACACAACCCCGTCATCAGCAAACTGTGCTCAATATGTTTACCTTCTTCAACATTATACCACACATTAGCCCACAACTCACCGTCGTCCCTTTGAGCTTCTTTGATCTGTGTTGATGTGGTTAGACTCTATCCTCTATACTAGCCCAATAGAGCCAGAACCTCGTACACATAGCTCAACATCCAAACGCTCTAAATCATGAAAGGATTATGGAATCAAAACAAGCTATCATCCCAGATTTTCGACTAAGTGCGTCGGCAACCACATTAGCCTTGCCCGGATGGTTACTGGGAAATTGTTAGTGATATCTTTCAAAAAGTTTCAACCATCTTCTATGGTTCATGTAAGTTCTCGCTGAGAAAAATATATTGAGGGTATCTTATGATCTGTAAATTTTATCCAAGCTTCACCATACAGATTGTGGTCTCCAGATCTTCAATGCCAAAAAACCACGGCAGCTAACTCAAGGGATCATGGGTTGGAATAATTTTCTTCATAAGGTTTTCAGCTTGCCTTGAAGCATAGGCGATCACTTCCATGTTGCATCAAAACACAACCCAAACCTTTTCTTTGATGCATCAATGTATATCTGAAAAACACCAGACCATGTTGGAAAGTCTATATCAGGAGAAGACACCAATCTACAGTTTCAAATTCCTCAAAATCTCTGAGCTCATCGTCCACACTCAAACTTCCTCAACCCTTTCTCATCAGCTGGTCAGCGGTAACGATAATAGGAGAAACCCTCAACAACGTCGGATTAATAGCCTGCATGCCCCAGATAAACTTCTCACCTCCGCACCGTAGTAGGTCTCGACCATTGGTGTTAGCTTAACCTTTGGATTGGATCCATAATGATGCAGCTGCAAGATAAATATGACAGGGTAAGCGACTTAGCTGTAACCAGAACTGCGCACTTCGAAAATTTCGCATACAACTTCTTATGTCTAAGAATCTCCAACACAATCCGTAGATGTTGCTCATGCTCTTCTTCAGACTTAGAGTAAACAAGGATGTCGTCGATGAAGACAATAACGAAATTATCAAGGTACTCGTGGAAAATACGGTTCATCAAATCCATAATCACGCAAGGAGCATTAGTCAGTCCGATGGCATAACCAAAAAGGGGAACTCGTTTGGCACCACTAACGCGTACGAAAGCAGTCTTAGATAATATCCTGCTCTCTCACAACGAAGCTGTGATAACCAGACCGAAAGATCAATCTTAGAAAAATATTTAGCCCCTTGAGTTGGTTATCAAATTGTCGATTCGCGGAAGAGGATTGCGGTTTCGAATCGTTATTCGGTGAGTTCGCGGTATATCAATAACACACAGCGCATGCTCCCATCCTTCTTTAACAAATAAGAGCCGGTGCACCCCAAGGCAAAACAACTGGGTCTAATAAAAGCCATTCTCAAACACATCTCTTGTAACTGCTCCTTTAACTCCTTCAATTCAACAGGTGCCATACGATACGGAGCCTTTGAGATAGGTTCAGCACCGGGAATTAACTCAATGCCAAATTCAATCTCTCTAGCCGGAGGAAGTCCAGGAAGTTCATCGGGAAAAACATCAGCGAATTCACGAACAACAGAAAGATTTTCAATATTAGGACTCTCCAAAGATGTGTCCAATAACAGAGTGTGTAGACAAACTTGGCACCCATGAGAAATCAAGGTAAGTGCCTTCATAGCAAGTAGATGAGCTTAAAGACTTAAGCGGTGAAGGAACCATGATAAACAAATTCAGGTTGGCGAACGTTACCAAAGATCACAGTCCTAGCATAGCAGTCAATGGTAGCTCGATGAGAAGCCAACCAATCCATGCCAAGAATCACATCAAAGTCGAACATATGGATAGGAAGTAAATTCGCAGGACGAATACGATCATCAAAACGTAGAGGGCAGTTAACATATTCATGGCCGAAGTTAGGACATAGTTCATCCGAGTTTTACGGGTATTCACCATCTGATAGATCGAGAAAATCGATTAGCAACGAAAAAGATAGGTTACGGAAGAGAGGTCAGCAGAAGGAACAATGTCTACCCAATCCTCACAGGTCATAGCTAAGCTCTAAGGTCATTAGATCCTGTCATGATTAACCTGGCAGCTCTAGATACCATAAATTGTAAACGCCCCGACCAAACGGGGTAGAAGTATTACAAATACTGGATGTGACACAAGGCATACATAATCAGAAACACAAGCATAAAAAGCGGAAGTTATCAAATAAAATACCCAAATGAAAAATATTAGTCAACATGACTTAAGGTACATAAGTTCTTAAAAGACAGACATATCCAAACGAAATAACCGAAATATATAAAAATTTAAAAAAAAAATTTTTTTTTTGGCCGATGAACAGTAACCACCGGGCCTAGCCGATGTGGGCTACACTGTTCATCGATGAACAGTAGCCCGTTACTGTTTTTGGCATTTTGTGTAATGATAAATGTGTATATATATATAATAATTGGACAATGCGACGAGAGTATTACAACTAAATTGGCTTAATGATTCACTTGGGATGATTTTTGCTATATTTAGTTGCTAATGATTACATTTGTACTTCGTAATGACAAAGTGACAATTTTTTTGTGACGAGACCGGGATCGATTATGATAAAAAATCATGTAGTTTAATTTGTAATGGCTAGATTTTGTTTTAATTTTTTTTAAGTGACTACGGAGTTGATCGGGTATCACTTATTTGCGATTGAAGTTAGATTTCGCGAAGCGTGTTCTTATTTTACCTTAAAGACAGGATTTAGTCATTCATAGTTGGTTGGATGCATGACTTTCAATGATAACTTGCTCGAGCTTAAGATTTTAGATGAAGACTTGGGTTATCTAGTTACCAGCAGTCGGGTGGTTGGTTGAAAACCTGGATAACTATCACTTAAAAGAGTTACGTTGTAGTGATCAGTGTCACACACAGAAGATGATGTGGATAATCACAAGCGGTGATGAAAGTCTCATACTTTGTCTGGTGGGAGAGATTTGTTTATCCGAGACTTTATTGACTTTGGTGTGGCAATGTATTTCTTCACTATCATGGAGGAAGAAAAGTACATATCTAAGACTTAATTGACTCTGGTGCTACGATTTCGACGTCGTAAAAGGGGTAAGTATTGAGTACTTAGAGATTTGAATGGTGCACAAATTCTCTACACTATTTCGTCCAACAATAGTGCAAGCTTAAGTCACAAGAAGGGGGAATTCTACTTTAGTTTCAAGTTTGATATATCGGGTTTACTTCATCAGTGGTAAACATACGGTGGGCTATTGATTTTGTTTTATGTAGTTCTAGTTTCTTAACAAATTTATACAAATTGGTGTATAAATTGGTTAACTTGAACTAAATTTTCAACTTTGGTTCATCGGGTTTACTCCATGAGTGGTCACTTCAAATAGCCTACAAAACGGTTGGTAAAAAGATAGTTAGAGAGAGTTTATGAGTAGAGATTTGATCAGTAGTTGATTCTCACGGGATAGATTTGAGCTAATTTATTCTTCACATAAGTATTCAAGTATATGTGCGTAAAAGGTTTTGCTGATTCTGAGGTATCGAAACCAGCAAGGGGGAAGGAAGACACACCCTTGAGTCTTTTCCTTTTTTTTTCTTGAAAGCTTTAATAAGTCATCTTTCTTGAAAATCTTTTTTGTTAGGCCATGTCGTAAAGACAAATGTCATAACCGCAGAGAAAATCAGCGCTTTAACTTGTGGCTTTTGGGTGCATTTCTTCAACCATATGGGGGAAGAGATATATTGTGAAAGCTAGTATGCATTATTTGAATTTCCAAGGGGAGGAGTTGTGAGAAGAATTATTCAAGCGTGAGAAGATACGTTGCTTAGGTTATAGTCTAGGCCAAACCACCTAGTTCTCTATAACCTATGCTCTGATACCAATCTGTCACACCCCGACAATGGCAAAAACATAAGGCGTGACGAAGGATTGATCGTCATAACACAAGATACAATATAGAGAAACCTAAAAATGCATATTAAAAGTGTCACAACGTCCTCAGACGACACGTACGAAACTTGTGCCAAAATAGTCGATGAACACAACACATAGTTCAAATTTATTACAATCCAACTCCCAACATAGGGGCATAACAAGTCTAGAATAATCTAAGAACATCAACATGAAAACAAGTCTCGAATGAAATCCTTCAACAATTATCCCTCGTGGGATAGCTTAGGTCTCTAAGGCATTCAATCTTGAACTTAACGAACCATTTCATCCCAGCTGTTGTGCCAGAATTTAAGTAGTGGAAAATTGTGCAATATGAAAACAAAATGCATGCAATAGTATTTAGAATTCTAACATAGAATCACATAATATCATAGCATTTAACCCAATAAACAATCCATTGTATTCCGCGCGCTTATAGTCCTCCAAACCTATCGCCTACCAGCTGGAGCTACACAGTCAGCTAAAATAGTCCTTGCATAGAGGTTCACATAGAACTTATGCATAATTTGTCCTCATGACATTCACATAGCAATCATAGGCACATAACATTGTCCAAAAGAAATAGAAGTTTTGCACAGATGAAAAGCAGTATAAAATAGATTTTGAGTATCATTTTCCCCCAATGAAAAAGAGTTAAAAATGGGGCTACGAGAACTCACCTTAACAAAGATAACAAGTAGCAGAGAATATGATAGTCAAACAACGACGTACAACAGCTTCCAGACACGACCTAGCAATTTGACTGATTTAGAATTATGTTTGAAATGGATATTTGGATTTGATGCATAGGAGTTTTGAAAATGTTTTCGTATTACTAGTTTTAGTGGTATTAGTTGCGTAGTGGTTGGTGATTTAGACGCGAAGGAGATATACTGAGTATGTACGTTAGATACTATACACTTATACTATTTAAGAAAATAGTTAAGTAAAATAACAATGCTTAGATAATAGTTATTTATAAATATATTCCGGTAATTCATCCAGTAACCTCGAGTTATCTAGTTTAAATTGTATAGATAATAAGTAAAGACACGTTTTAATTACGCTAGACCATTTATAGAAGTTTATATTTTATAAAGTTATAAAATATATTTTTTGTCTTTTAGTTGATTTATTAAAATAAAAATATTTATCATTTCATCACTTTGTCGGATTTTTAAGAGAGTGGAAATTTTGTAAACTATTCGAAGTAAAATATTTTTATAAAATTTTGGCATGACCCGTTTGTTTATAAAATATTTTCCAAGGTTTTAAACCTCATTTTCCAAGCATTTTCCCTAAAACAAATCAATTCTCACAAAACGACCAAAATCACATTTCGCGACAATTATCAAGACGCATTTCTCCAAACGACTTTGTAACTATCCTAGTATATATAAGTATGTATTACTTTTAAAAGTCCGTTTGAAATATGTACAATGATTACTTTTTGCTTATTGGGCCTTAAGGCCCAATAGTGGTCCAAAACTATATTATTAGGTTTTAAATCCGGTTTAGGCCCTATATTAAGCCCATTAACAAATATAAGTTACATGAATAATCCACAACATAAGCCAAGGCTCACGGTGTAACACCCCCAAATTTGGGTCGCAGCAGAATAAGGGTCCGGGGCGTGTTACTTCATAAATCAATAATACAAGATGTATATAGAACGACCAAAAAGTCGTTTAAAACTGATACATTGGATTTAACAAAGTATTTGTTACATAAGCCGAAGCTTCACTTGTTCACTTGTTCAAAATACAAAGATTTCTAGCCCATACAGTTATACAAAATGTAATGCGACAAAATCTTTAAAGCTTGATATCCCAATCAAAACCACCAATGTATCCCTTGCACCTCGTGCTTACTAATCCCCTGAAAAACATTGCTTTAAAACGTCAACAATAATGTTGGTGAATTCATAGGTTTGATAAATCGTATATTGTAGGACCACAAGATTTCCAATGATATCCCAATCAAAACCACCAATGTATCCCTTGCACCTCGTGCTTACTGATCCCCTGAAAAACATTGCTTTAAAACGTCAACAATAATGTTGGTGAATTCATAGGTTTGATAAATCGTATATTGTAGGACCACAAGATTTCCCAAGTGTATGATAATGCAACAGATGCAGACATCATATAAATGTAATTACGCTGCTCTAAGTTCATGACACTGAAGCTTGACGTGTATGAATACCAAATCAATGGCCTACATTGCCCGTGATGATGTTCTAACCCGCAACATCCTATGTTCGACATGGTATACGTTCGTTTGCCCAGTGATAGCTAATCACCCGAACGGGGATGTCAATCCCAATAGATCTATTCATATCATTCGCGCTCACAATCCAGTAACTGACAGTTCATGATAATGGGCTCAACTAGGGTTATCGCAACTTAGGCAACACGTAATCATAATATGAAACTTAACCACTTGTGTCCAGTTGTAAAACATTGCATGTTTCTCACCCCAAAAACTTTGTAAAACAAAAGCATGTAAAATGTAGGGCTATAAACTCACCTTGAGTGAGCGAATAACAAGTATGTCACAGATAATGCGCCACACAAATCGTCAGATGCAACCTATTTAAATTAAGGTCGTATAAGTACCATGTACTTTGATTTACCACTATCATATATTCCTATATAGCTCATCGTACTATCGTTCGGGCTATCATAATTAAGAGGTCATGTAGTGAACGTATGAGGAGCTAGGACACTTTAAATCGTAAATCCAACAACTCGTCGATACGCTACCCCGAAGAGGCCTCATTATGAAACTCCCTAGTAATATAGCACTTTGCTTAACTAATACCACATATAGGTCTATATAGTTCAATCACCATCTAATCGTTTTGGTAAAATTGTGTTAAGTAAATAAAAACGTTTATATTTCCCATTGTAGTAAAACTGGCGTAACTTTCGCGTTTTAAGTCCGATTTTGACGTTTCTTATGCCCACGCTTTCGTATTAGGACGAGTTATCATAATTTGACATTTTCATATTTTTGACCCTTTGATGAACAGTACTTTTTACTGTTCACACCAGTTATAAAGTTATTTTTATAGTTTTAATTATCGTAAAACCCGTAAACGTCATATTTTATTCGTTATAGCTCCGTTTTTAGTGATTCTTTCGAGCACGTTCTCGTAGTTGAAAGTTCTACTTATTTATGAGGTTTACAAAAATAATTATTTCTGTCATGAATAGTAACTTTTATAAAAATAGTTTTATAAAAGTATTAATTGTCGTAAACTCGCGAAATTCATAACTCGTTCGTTATTAATTGAAAAATTACGATTCTTATCATTTTGGAATCCTAAAAATATGTATTATTTGTTAAAAATACCAAACTTGCTGTTTGAATAATTTTTATAAAAAGTTTTTATAAAAATTCTTTTACGACTCCGTTTATTAACGTATAACTTGTTTTTACCGTAACTTTTTCGTTATCAAACCATTTATCAAGTTTCTTACATGTCCGGATTCGTCTTGAGATGTATTATCTTATAAAAATATAAAATAATTATATTTTTATACACTTTTTGGACAGAATGTTTGATTGACTTTACTAAGTCTATATATAACCTTGTTTTTATACTTTTCCACTTTTGTAATCTACCACAAGTCTCATATTTCATATATGTCATATGTGTTACATATAATAAGAGTCCATTAGTCCATAATTGTCCATTTGTGTCCAAATTTACCAAGTCCATATTAATACTTTTATCCCTTAACTTTCATAAGTAACCATTATATCACTAGTTTATACATAACTCTTTTTACATATAAACCATGAGTGTACAAGTGTATTTCTTCCAACATGACCTTATTTTAGTGTTCAAGTAACATGATTACAAGTCCATAATCAACATTAACACGTTATTTGCCTTTCTTTTACTAATAACATATTAAGTAACTTTTAAAACCCTAATTAGTACATAATCATGTTTACACCAAAACAACATGGTACAATACTTTCTCATCCATTTTAACATGATATTAGCAATATCACAACATATGTAAAAGTGTACAAAATGGTCATTACAAGTGAAAACTCCATTTACATGTTAAAAATCCTAAATGGTGATTCATGCTATAATAGAACTAACATATGCATATAATGAAAATTGTAAGAACATAAAGAGTTCTAGATGACCTTATGATGAATGAAGATGATGACTAACACAATCTAAACCCTTGTTTAGATTAAAAACCAAAGCTTGCACAATATTAACCCTAGTTTTCCAAGTGAAAATCCTAACTTCTCTTTTCTTGATTAATGCTTAAAAATGGTTAGCCAATGCTTGCAAATGCCTTAAAATATCTTAAGAAGGATGTATGTAGGTGTGTATGGGTTATATAAAATTTGGTATGGATTTATTAAAGGGGGTTGTTTGTGCCGTGAGCTTGGAGGAGCAAAAAGGGAGGGATGGTTTGATTTTTGCTAAGTGTTTTGGTGTTGTATGAGTTTTTACCTCTTGCTTACTAGTATATATGATATAGGATGGTCAAAAAGATTGAAATAGTTGGTCCAAGACATCTTCATGGTCTTTAGGAAGACTAATTGGTCAAGGGAAACAAGTAATGGTTATGTTTAATGCAAGTGAAGTACAAAAGACTAAGTGTATGAAAATTGTGTGCTCATTGTCTCCTTGATGTTGTTTAGCCGTGGGATAGGGGGGATAAGGGTTCTAAAAGTCTTTGATAGTTAGCAAAATATCTAGTTAAGATTTTACATGTTACTTGATGTAAATGTTATATAAAAATGTGTATTTTGTACATGATAATGTAGATTTTATTTTCCTAATTTACAAAGTATAAAGTAGTATTAACTTGGGTAATATTTAATAAAACTTTGAGTATTGGGTACAATCGAGGGTATTTGTTGAAGCGTAGAAAATTTTTGGTGGTTCCGGGTATGCCTAAACGTATTTTATTGCGAAACGTAATCACTTTACGCAACGAATAAAAATAAAATGAACAAAGTTAATAATTATCCTCAAAATAATTACTTAACCCTTGCTTGATGTAAACATTTAATTGTTTGATGCCCGTTTACATTGAACGCTAATTTTTAGCCTACGCGATTTAGCTTAACGTTTACGATTTAAAGCAAACGCGTACAATACAAAAGGTACATTGTGGATTTATTGACGATGTCAATAACCCTAAAACACGGGGTGTTATACACAACCATGGCCTTCACGCTCTTCCCATTTCCATTTATCGTAATATACTATTGGCACCTATCCCCTCCCTTGTACCATCCAGTTGATAGTGCGACAACTGGTGTGTCATTAGAGTGGTATTGGTTGTCACACTCCGATGAACCACCACCATCACCTCCCTTTTGGAAACTATTAATCCTCAGTGTAGCTTTAGTACCACTTGTCATTGGGGGCGAGCAAGTATATACTACAAGAAAAAAAGGCTTTAATGACGAATGAAAAATCGTCACTATTAGAGGAAAATTCGTCACTATAGTTTAATGACGAAAATCGACGTCGTCACTTGTCGTCACAATAGCTTCGTCACTAATTTATTAGTGACAAAATTTAATTTGACACTAAATTAATGACGAATTAAAGTCGTCACTTAAAGGTGTGTGACAACCTATTTCTTCACTTAATTTCATCACTAAAGTGGCTAAAATCATCACTATTTTATGAAATTAGTGACGAAAGAAAGGCGTCACTTATTGGGCGAACTAACGAGCAACTAACGGAACTTTAACGTTCGATAGTGACGAAATACATCGTCACTATCCATATCATATGACAAAAAGAAATTCTCAATTTCTTCTATAATGCTGTTTTAATAACCAGAAAAGAAAATAGATATTTATATTATAAATCAAAAATATATATCATTCACTCGATAACTATTCGATCTAAGTTGGGGACCCAATCCATTACTGACTTGAGTCTGCATTGTAGATCAACATAGTCAAATCTTTTAAGCATGTATGATCCACTGTCTTTAGAGTTATGGTCAATAACATTTCCTGTTGGTCTCCAAATCTAGCATGCTAAGGACTTAACAGCATTTTCCCCATTTCCCACAGCAGCACTAACTACTGCTTTTGGCCCAACAGTAGTTACATTGTTAACCTTAACAGTATTAACTTTTTCATTAAAATTATTGGTTTTAGCTGCCCATTTTTGGTTAAAATTCCTTCTTACTGGTGAATGTGCTTTAAAATAAGAATATGTTATGGGTAATGCATCATTCACTTTTGATTTAGGGGCAGCAGTATTAACAGGTCTGGCAGTACTAATTGATGTTGCTGTAGCTCTTAGAAGAGTTTATTGGCTGTAGCAACATAACTGGCAATTTCACTGACTTTGTTGCAACTGCTGTTGGAACAAAATTCCTTTTAGGATGTGGGTGAGTCAATTTATTTTGGTGGTTCACCCTTCATGAAGCATTGTTCCTATACTGTCTAATAAATTTCCATTTTGACCAGTAACCCTCCCTATTTTCAACACTTCTAAGAGTTGTTTTTTACTAATTTATGTCATGAAAATCACAGTCTTTAATTAAATGGTTAAACTTCCACATACAAAACAAGCTTTCTTTATGAACTCAAAACCCATTTCCTATTCTGATTCATCTTCCATCCCAGTTTCCTTCTATTAATCCCTAGAGACTTTGACTTTTTCCTAGGATACGCTAACTTCCTATGTGTGTTTTTCTTATTAACAGATTTTACATTCTCACCAGATTTGACAAAATTGATTTTAGTAAACTTTAGTTTTGTCTGATCAGATTTAGGTCTAAACATACTATCATTATCACTAACAGTTTTAGACTTTTCTACAATATCCTTACTATCTTAGTATACCTAAATTTTTTAGTTTCAGCACAAAAGCTAGTGTGGTCATACCTCTAACTGCAGACTGAAAAACAGATTCATCTAACCCAGCAAAAGATAAGTCAGGTCTTGAGGGCATGTAGTTCCCAGTGTAGGGAGGGGAGACTGCATGATATCCCTCAACCTTTTAAACCTATCATTTACTGGATTATCATCCCCATCACTTTCATGACTGTCAAACACATTATCAAGCACTTCACTCTCATTCACTTGTTCATCAAAACCAAGACCAGTCTTGTCTTTAGCAGTTATTTGACAATTTAACAGTTTAGTTAGGTTCTTAGAAGATGTTTCAAACTTTTCTTGATTAAGTTTCAAATCATCTTTCTCTTTTAAATCAATATCTTAAAAACGATTTTTAAGCTTTTTTATAGAAATAACTTTTACTTGGACATCATATTTTAAAAATGCAATATCTTCTTCATAAACAACTTCATTCTTTTCATGAACAACATCCTACTTCTATATGTTCAATCTCATTTAATAACCTATTATTTTCTAGATTAGACTTTATTAAGAGCTTCACGTCTGTTGAGTCATACTGTTTTTGAAGATTTCATAATGATATTAAACATCTTTAGAGCAAGTATGTCCCTCAAGAGTCATGAACTTGAATGAACTTGATGAACCTTAAGATGTATAGGCCATTAAAGCAAAGTTTTGTGATGCCTTCTTCAGCCTGAAAGCTCCAATCATAACCACCTATCCCATCTTGAACAACCAAGGCATTTGTAGTAGATGTATCCACTGGTGCATTCCTTCTTTGAGCATCTAATATTCTATCCCAGGAATCCTTCCTAGGTGCCCTGCATTCTCTAGCAAAATGACATCTCCTATGGCAGTTGTAGCATCACCTTGTGCCTTTACACAAGCCAACAGTCTCATTTGTCATTTAAATCCATATTCCTCCCATCTTCAATATGAACCTTTAACTCACATGTAAGCATTGCCACTTGCCATTTGAGATCTATTTCTTCAAGATCATCAGCATCAATCTATTTCAAATCTTCATAGTCTAACTGTAGGGCATTGGATTGGTTGGAAAAGAAATAAAACATGACATCATTAACATATGATGCAGTAGAAGCTTGATCCTTAAAACTAGCAGCAGAAACACTATGAAGCCAGATAATTAGACTGTTTCATTTAGTATAGCTTAGAGTTATCTGAGGAAACAAAAGCCACATTCTGAGAATTTGAGCTTGAACTTGATTTGCCTTTGATCTCAGATTCATACACCTTCAGATTATTATACAAATCATCCATGCTCAATGTGTCTAGATCATATTTGTTTCTTATGATTAAAGCAATATTGTTCTAAGCTGATGGTAAGCTTCTTAACAACTTCAGATTTGCATCCTTCTGAGAGATAACTTCACCATGGATTTCAAGTCGACTAATGAGCTTTTGAAATCTATCATAGGTTTTATCCAGTCCTTCTTGACTTGATGCAGCAAAGTTTTCAAAATTATGCTTGAGAATGGTCTTTTGCATCTTCTTTGATTCCTTGTTGCCTCTAAACCTATTCTTGATAGCTCCCTCATAGGACATTGCATCCTTGTAGGCATGAAACTTCAGCAGGTGCTCATCATGCATGTCTAGCATTAAGAGTACTTTTCGCTTTTAGTTCATTTTCCTTGCTGACTTTTGTTCAGCAGTTTTAAGAGGAATACGGACGATTCCCAGCAACCAGTACTAGCTGATGCAACTGGTGAAACTGAATCACCATTTACTATTACCTCCCAAAGCGCATGATCAGTGAAAGTAAGGTATTGTTCCATCCTCATGCTTCATAGGTCATACTCCTTAGTTTTGAGTACTGGAAGTTTTAGTGTAGACACTGTTTAGGTAGTTTATGATTGTGACTCCATCTTTTCTTTAACTAATAGATCTTGAGTAGAGTTAGAGTTCTTCTTATTCAAAGTTTCTCAACAAGCTTTGATACCACTTGTTGATCCCTTTTAAACAGATCTTACTTAGCCTGTTAAAGCTTAGTTGTGTTGGATAGATCCAAGACAACTATAATAGAAACTAAGATTGTGAATACTACAAACTATGCGAAATCTAGTTTGCAATACTAAAAAGAACAATGGAACAGTAAAACAAGATCTTGCTAAAGTTTCAATATATTAAACACAATTAAAGTTACAGAATAACCTTGAAACTATGAATACTAACTATGAGAAAAATAATTTCTATCTCTAACTATGCCTTAAGGTTTCTTTTATACACCAAGAGACCCTAATGGGCTTACAAAACGCGTATACTAATCAATGCATATCTATTCCTAATATATCTCATGCATATCACTTTAGCAATACTAACCATTTATACTAACAGTACTAACTACATAACTAACAGTACTAATAAACTGACAGTACTAACACTTTGTACTGGCATCACTAACTATTAAACTAATAGTACTAATGACTTAGACTATTTTCTCTAATCTTCAGCAGTGTTAAGTTAGTACTGGCAGTACTAACTTTCTTCTAGCAGTACTATCTTCAACACTAGCAGTAATAACTAAGCTTGGCAGTATAAACTCTTCTCTTGGCAGTACTAAGTGTGATACGTTTAAATCCCAACAAATCCCAAGGTGTCCCATTGGTTGAAAAGACGTGGAGATGATCTAAGGGTTAAAAGAATGGATTGAGAGTTTGTTATTGATCAAGGGCTATGATTGAATGCTTGAAGACGCTCCTTTTCACCTAGAACCTTCTTCTCCTCACTATAAATAGAGGCTCAGTCACACAATTGCATCTATCTAGCTTTTTAGTGTATTTTAAGCTTAAATTTTAGCTTATTGTATTCTCCTTTTAAGCTTGTAAACGTTTTTATAATTAATAAAAGCTCATTTGCCTTTTAAATTTTGTGTTCAATTTATGTATGCAATTTAAAATGTGTTTGGATATGACTTAATAAGCTCAATAAGCTCTTATTACCTTAAAAAGCTAATACTTATTCATTTAAGCTTGCTTATAGCTTAACTGAATAAGCTTTGTCACTAAAATCACCTCACAATGTAAATTTAAGCTAGTAATGGATGATAAGAAAGAAATGGAAGGGCTTATAGGACTATACCAACTTATAAAAATAAGCTGGAGCTTGTAAATTAAGCTCTAAAGAGCATTTATTAGTCCTTGTTTTGAGCAAAGGACAAGGTATGTTCCATATTCTCTATTTAGCTTAGTTTCTTATTCTGCTTATCAAACTGCTTATTGTGTGCTTATTATAGTTTAATTGTGCTTATTCAGTCTTAATATAGCTTAATATGTGTAACACCCCTAAAAACGGGTCGCAGCGGAATGTATGTCCGGGGGCGTTACTTCATGCTACACAGCGCTAGATACAAGTAAACAACCCCTAAATGTGTCGTTTGAAAAGTAATCTCGTTGATTTCCTTGAAATTGATATAATGTTTGTCCCATAATTGCATCACAATGAAAAGCTTGAAATTAACACAATGAGATTTGATCACTTGTATGTATGTAGAAATCCATGAATGAAATCTTGTCAGTTTATACTCCAATGCACATCAAATAATCCAAGCATCTAATTCACTTGAGAAAAACATGCTTAAAAAGTGTCAACATTAAAGTTGGTGAGTTCATAGAGTTGTTTAAGTATAAATGCTGAACCAAAGTTCTGTCAAGTGTGTATGCCCATTTAAATTCCTTAAATTCCCTTCCAAAATGTAT
>BQNB010040631.1:0-43764 GCA_026074375.1 Tanacetum coccineum
TCTCTTGTAGAGGTTAAGTTGGTGTCGTGTAGCTCTATTACCAGCGAGGCTGTGAGTGAATTGGCTACATGCAGTTTGTTAGAGGTTCTTGATTTGCTTGGTTGCAGAAGTGTAGCAGATTCTTGTCTAAACAAGGTTTCCCGCCTTGATTCATTGACATGTTTAAATTTAGGGGGTGCGGATGTTACTGATGTTGGTATGCAGGTTTTAGGTACAGGGAATGCGCCTATTGCTTGCTTATCTTTTTTTTTGGGTAAAAGGGATTAAACCCGGTGAAAAGATTAGTGAAAGAATAAAAAAGTACATGGAAAGAGTGGTAATGAGCCACCCATTTAAGAACTATGGGTCTGTTTGGTATGACGAAATGAAGTTGTGACGGAATGGAATGAACATCGTAATGGAATAAATGAAGTAATGGAATGACGCATTACGATTGTAATTATGTTTGGTTGCAAAAATAAAATGGAATGTAATCGATAATAAAAAGACTAAAATAGACTTTGTTAAATATGTTTTTTTGTTTGATGGGTACTTAATAAAGGGTTTTTATGTAATTATCATTCAATTCCAAGACGTAATGGAAAAAACAAGAGGTCCCTAATGAATGAAAATGATTGTTTTTGATGTAATGAGGGATTGCATGCAATAAGTCATTACACTCCATTATTGTAAACAAACATGATTTTTTCATTCTGCCGTAATGGTGTTTTCCATTCCAACTCTCATTGCGATGTACCAAACACTACGTATGTGTTTTGAACAAGCTCAAAACACAACCAAACCCACTAGCTAGCAATCAAAACAACTAATGAAACATAAAAAGAACTAATGATTCCTAGCTGGACAAATGAACGAATTATCAGCCACCATCAGATAACAAGTTCACGATCTTCCATGTAGCACGCAACTTTTCCACACGAACACTTTTCTTGAACTTGATAGACGCAAGCTTGAGACGAGTAACCTCCTTAATGACTTTCACTAGTTGGTCATGATGCCTCTCACCTTTTCCATGAATTCTATTATTTCTTTCTTGCCAGATATAATAAGAAACCGCAGCAACAAGTAAACGACCCACAATGCTCAAAACATTACTTTGTTTTGAGATTGGCAGTAACCAATCCATGATGTCGCACCATTTAGATGAAGCAAACTGGATATCCGCCATATGCAAGACTTGTAACCAAACACGAGATGAATATGGACACTCAAAGAATAAATGATCATGCGAATCAGGTTGTGCCTTGCATAAAGAGCATCGAAGCAGGTTTAAATCGATATCTGGACCGACATCCCATTGCCTCATACGATCATGCGTTTTAAGCCTTCTTCTCATAATTAACCACACGTGAATAGCATGACGAGGAATGCTATGATGTGACCAAACAAGATGAAACCAATCAACCTCATTGGCATGCTCACGAATAGTATTCCAAGCTTCTCGGACCGAAAATGAATCAAAAGAACCATCATATTTCCTCCATTGCAATATATCCTCCTGATCATCAATCAGAATCGGAATAGGCATAGAAATTAAAACAGGATAAGCGACAAACCATGTAGACGGCCATTTCCATGCACCATTTTTTTCGAAACACAATCCATTATCTGTCATCTAAAGAAAACCCCGCATTGGCAATAGCTCTATAAGATAAAGAATTCATCAACGGACAAGAGTCCTCCCACTTATTGAACCACACCGAAGCTTTCTTACCGTTTCCAATCTTATACCATATGTGAGGACGAATAATATGACGAATTTGCAATAATTTTCGGCATCCCCAACTCACGTTTGACGCAGTCTGAACATCCCAAAAATTTCTATTATTAAGTTTATACGCATGAATCCACTTTACCCAAAGAGATTCTTTACGAGTTAGCAGCTTCCAAATATGAGTTGTCATTAAGGCCACATTAAATGTTTCTATTGCTTGCTTATCTTTAAGAGGCTGCAAAAGGGTAACCGATACAGGAACATGTTTTTGTTACAAAATGAAGGAAAAATCAGCAAAAAATTGTCATCTCTTGATCTCAGTCACATGCCTCAAATAACAGAATGCTATTGCCACCATTGATGATGTTTGTGCAGGGCTTACAGAACTATGCATAAGAAACTGTTTTCATGTTACAGATGCATCCGTGAAGGCTTTGGCTTTTAAGGGAAGGTTACGGAGGCTTGATCTGTATAATTGTACTACATTATCTGCTAAATCTTTTGAATCTCCGAAGAAGCCTTTGTTTCGTGGCTTACAATGGATTGGAATTGGAGGGACCAGGATGTTTTGTGGAGATGTTGGGCTAGCTGAAATTTACAATGAAAAACGCTGGTTGTTTATGTGTGTTGATGGTTGTGAGGTGGGATGTCATGATGGATGATAATATCATAAAACTTGATGCTGAGTTGCTTGTTAGTTGGTCAATGCTAATATCAGATTTGGTCTACTTGTTCGCGCAATCATGGTACAGTTTCATTAGACTTATGGTGCTAGTATATGTCTAGTGAGTCTTGGATTGCTTAATTCTATGGTTGGATAAGTTTGTTAGCTAATTTCTGCATAAACTCTAGTTATTCTATTTTTGAAAAAAATGTGTTGTTGAATAGAGGTCCAACAATAGCAGAAAATAATCATTTCACACCTTGTGTCTGAAAGCATAATTACTTGATATAAGATGAATCTATTTTGGGCCTAGTCACTTTTTCACCTCTTTTACACATATTTCTCAAAGACCATCTTAATATTCTCGTGTTTTATGCTGATTCTGTTTTTGATCTTTCATGTATTGCAAGGTTTTAATTATCTAATTGATAATAATCTAATCATTCTTGAACACATTTGGACGTATTAGTTGACTTAATCCTGCCAGCTAGTGTGATATTGATTTACTATAACTATCACTTATTTTTTATATCATCGCACAGGGGAACTTTGATGCTGATAAGCTGGCTAAAGAGGGTGTTATGTATTCTACTTCTCTTAACCTATGGAAATCGTGATTTAATGCAGCAATTGAGCTCTTCCTATTCGTTATTCAGCGCTTCGATCTGAGTTGCAGGGCATGATCTTTTTGTTTGTTTCATGACTATTTGTCAATGTTTTTCCTTTATGCCATGTACATGTACTTTTATTACAGTAAATGATATTGGTCCCTTTTATTAGATGATATAGTCTACATAAAAAAAAGGACACAGTATATTGGCAATGTAGCCATTAACATTCATGTGGATATTTAAATCAGCACTATTTATCACGAGCTACATCATATTAATTTTTTTTTGTGCACGTAACAACACATACAATCATTGACTTCGCACTTTACACATACTAATTTTGTATTTGGAGGCTGGTCACTTTTGCACATATCTTCACAAGACTCCTTTGAACAGTATGAACTAAGAACATAAGAACGGAAATCGCCTCCATTACATCCTGCGCAACAGAAACAATTCAAATTGTTAAGATATAATAACAAACAAATGAAATTAGCGACTTGTTGGTTTTTCAATACAATCTTTGTGGTAATTGAAGAAAAAAAATTCGTACCGCACCAGTGGCATTCTTTTTTAGTGAAGTCAGCCATACCAATCATGAAATATGTAGTTAACATGTAGAAGAAGAAGAAAGAACAAACTACGTTTTTTTCCATTGTAAATTTGAAAATGCAAAGATGCACACAATAAGAACCTAAAACCTGGTATTTATAACATGTACAGCAATAATATATATACTCTATTGTAATACGATTATAGTACTACCCTATTGGATTATAGTAATAGTAATAATATGATTAGAATAAAATTCTATTGGATTATTGTAATCATAGTAATCTTTTTATATTTATATAATAAAAGAATTATATCATTTCGAAGTTTTCAATAAAATTGAATCTTATGAGAAAAATAATTGGACTAATAAGAACACTTGATCTTACCACATAAGTAAAATTGTGCGATCTGGTTGGTCAATAAAAAGTCAAAATTGAAATTTTTAGTGGAGAAATATGATGGAGAAAAAAAACACATAAAAATATATGTGTCAAACTTGTGAAAAAACTTGAAAAAGTGAGGTAATTAATAAAACTTTAGTGGTTTTTAATTTTAAATAAATTATATAGAGTTAAGTGTAAATTTATAAATTTATAAAATTTATTATAACTTTAAAAAATAAACAAATACGGAGTAACATATTAAACTTTATACTTCTAAACTTCATATTGTAAAATACAACAAACGTAAACAGTTTTTTAATTACAAACAAAGATTTAACAATATCTAATCACATCTCAAATCTATCCGAAGACTTTTTGATGATTTTTCATTGTCGGCCTGAAACCATGTTGTACAACCAAAAAGCAAAACACCGACGCACATAAAATATCATAAATAAAGAAAAAGAGGTTTTCTAGCTATTCATTAATGGATTCGGAAGAATAGCATTTTTTCGTTTGGTTTAATACGTACAAAAAGTCAAACACTTAAATTTCTCAAAAGTCTTTATTCCATTGACATATGTGTATGCCTATAAATCATATACAACAATTTAGGTTGACGGAAAAATGGATAAAAGTATTTTTACATTTATATATGCTTTGAAGATATACAATAGGTAAATCTTTATTTATTTTTTTTGAACGGCAACTTTATTAAAAAAACTAGCAAGGAGCTAGAAAGACATTACAAAGAAATAAGATTATTTGACCAAAACATATTGTATGCATTAAACATAATACTTTTTTTTGAGTTTTTGAGTTTTTTATATTCTATAAATATTGAGGCTTTTGATAACTCAACTTGATGCTTTTAAATTGGATTGCGAAGCTAAAATTTTACATATTTTAACACAAAGTATGACCACGAATCATAAGTATAGCTGACACACTCACGCAACTATAATCATAAAGCATATACAATATCAACTGCATACCCAACAGTTAAAATATCAATCTTCCAAAATGGAGGTCAATGGTTTGAATATAACCAAGAGAAAATTAATCCCCTTGTGGCCTCGGAGGTTCACTTGAGCCATCTCCGGGCTACCTAAAGCGGTAATTTCGCTGAGATTAGTCGGCACACAATGTCGAGTCAGAAAACAGGTAAATTAAAAGAAAATAAAAACTAATTATCCTTAAGTTTTCTATAATATATAAAAAATTATACATATATTTAAAAAGAATATAAATTATACATATATTTAAAAAACATAATGTCTAAGTCATGTGCGTGCACAGACTTTATAATTTTTGTCCAGCACTTTTTGTTTCACATTTTTATAATATAGACTAAATTATTAAAAAAATCTAAAATGTTATGGGGTATTACTAAGACTTTAGTAGGTGGTATTAATTAACCTACCAATATAATGATTACTAATGTGGGATTTTCTCAAGCATCTTTATAGCGGAGCGTCTATTATACGATCTTTTGCTAAGCAACGTAAACTGATAGTTTGTTTTATTCGTGTGACTACATCGGGTTTTTATGTGATCATCTGCACATATCTGTTTTAAAAGCGTTGTGGTTAATATTTTTTAAAGAGCAATATGCTGGATATGTAAACCATTGACATTTGTTTTTGCAAACTCGGTTTTGTTATTGTCTTGTCCGAGTTTTCATTGCAAGCAATTAACGGACAATATTTTTTGATCTTGGTGTCATATTCAATTAGCTATTCAATTAGCTCTTGCGTAAGTTTATGTCCCAAGTCCATGCACAAAGCCCATTATTTTTATTTAACCAAAACCCAATAATCATATTCCCTTTGCATGAATTCTCGGGAAACTCATACGTCGGCTATTCAGTTTCCACAAGCTCATGATGAAAAATATGGCTCTCTGCTTTCCCATCAGCCATCTTGTTCAGTCATTTTTTGGGTTATTTAAAGGATGCATAATGCCATCTTTTTACACACATACTATGTATATTTTTAACACCAAATAAATACACATCCAAGAGAAGTAAAAACAATGGCTGAATTAGTACGCCAATAAAAACTTGCAGTGGCTGCTAAATCTCGCATGTTCAAAGATCATATGCTCATGTATATTGACCAGTCAATCGCCAAAGATGTGAAGGTGATAAAGGATATGAAGAAGGTTCTTTCTAATTTAATTGAGGTTAATACTGAGAGGATGGGCTTTCTAATTTAAGAAGGTTTCATTAGACTTATGGTGCTAGTATATGTCTAGTGAGTTTTGGATGCTTAATTCTATGGTTGGATAAGTTTGTTAGCTAATTTCTGCATAAACTCTAGTTTATTCTATTTTTGACAAAAATGTGGTGTTGAATAGAGGTCCAACTTTTAGCAGAAAATAATCATTTCGCACCTTATGTCTGAAAGCATAATTACTTGATATAAGATGAATCTATTTTGGGCCTAATCACTTTTTCGCCTCTTTTACACATATTTCTCAAAGACCATCTTAATCTTCTCGTGTTTTATGTTAATTCTGTTTTTGATCTTTCATGTATTGCAAGGTTTTAATTATCTTATTGATGATAATCTAATCATTCTTGAACACATTTGGATATAATAGTTGACTTAATCCTGCCAGCTAGTGTGATATTGATTTACTATAACTATCACTTATTTTTTATATCATCGCACAGGGGAACTTTGATGCTGATAAGCTGGCTAAAGAGGGTGTTATGTATTCTACTTCTCTTAACCTATGGAAATCGTGATTTAATGCAACAATTGAGCTCTTCCTACTCGTTATTCAGCGCTTCGATCTGAGTTGCAGGGCATGATCTTTTTGTTTGTTTCATGACTGTTTGTCAATGTTTTTCCTTTATGCCATGTACATGTACTTTTATCACAGTAATAGTTATGGTCCACTTTTCATTAATCTAGACATTTTTACTCACGTGCTACATCTTATTAATCTGTTTTGGGCACGTAACAACACTTTAATCTCATTTGAACTTCCACACTTTTACACATACTAATTTTAAATTTGGAGGCTGCTGCATTTTGCACAAATCTTCACACCACTTCCCTGAACAAGGTGAACTAAGAAGATAAGAACGAAAATCGCCTCCATTACGTGCTGCGCAACAGAAACTATTCATGTGGTTAAGATATAATAACAAACATATGAAATTAGCGACTTGTTGGTTTTTCAATACGATCTTTGTGATAACTGAAGAAAAATGACGTCTTACCACACTGGGGGCATTCTTTTCTAGTGAAGTCAGCCATACCAATCATGAAATGTGTAGTTAATGTTGGGAAACCTGCACACTTTTATTAGCATAGATTGAATAATTAACAAGTAAATGAACGTAAAGAAAAACAGATAACATAAGCAGTAAAAGAACGAGGCTCGTGTTTAACACGATTCCCTTAAAACAGATTCGCCGTCTGTTTCCCAGGGTACAACGTCCAAAGCTGTTGTACAGCCGGACTAGACAATCTGACCTGAAAGATCACCGGAAAGGACGAGTGTTTCTGATTGACGATAACTGTATGGTTATTTGGAGTTCTCGTTTTTTCTGTGTCAAAAAATGAATGAGACGGTTCAATATATAGGAAACCCTATCTTGGTCAACAAGCCAAAGATAGTTGCTGAAAATCAGCCGGGTCTATCTATACACGATTTGAAATGTTGATATATTCAACATTTGAATCTTAAGAACATTCTGGAACCTTACAAAACTGGTAGCAAAAAGATAGGCGTGTAGGCGAACCACCGGAGCTGCATTCGTGTCCGCAGGTCGCGCGGGCTCGCATGAGTTCAGTGGAACCGAACCCATCTTGGCCCAGAAATCCATTTTTTGCACCCCCCGCGCGTAGACGTGGGAGCATAAACCCCACAAAGGAATTTAGAGGTCACTACAAAAGGTTCCTTATAAACCCATTCCCACTTCACACTTTGGGCGATGTGGGATAGTTCTTGTTTCCCAGAATTTGTGTTCCACGTGCCTCACTTTGAGACACGATATCTCATTCATCTTAACTCCACTTTGGACATACTTTGGCTCGTTGCGAAGCTCTCATAGAGGAGAACACAAAGCCCCACTCTAATACAAAGACATATAACATCTACATATGTTAAATGGTGTCCAAAGTTTGCAAAACATCATTTTGCAAAACCATATTTTTCCAACAGTTAACATGTACAAGAAGAAGAAAAAACAAATTACGTTTTTTTTCCATAGTTAATTTAAAAATACTAAGATGCACAAAAGAATAAGAACCTAGAACCTGGTATTTATAACTTGTATGTATAGCAATAATATATACTCTAATGTAATACGATTATAACACTACCATATTGGATGATAGTAATGGTAATATGATTAGAATAATACTCTATTAAATTATTGTAATCTTAGTAATTTTGGTAATATCATTATACTATTTTATTAGATAATGTAAGGTGGTAATAGTAATATGATTATAATAGTGCTCTATTGGATTATGGTAATACTTAGGTAATTTCTATTATTAAATATAAAAACATTCCAGTATATTATATTTAATTATAATTATAAATATAGTTTAATCATTGAGATCCTATTGAATATCTTCTTTATGTTAAATATATCGTTCATAGTACCCAGGGTCAGTGAGCCCAGGTGGCCCGCTCGCCTTCAAATCCTAACACGGGATCATACGGTGTGCCTCAATACAGTTGATTTAATCTGATCTTTGGATACACGTGGTGGGTACGTGTAACACACACCAAACATATATAACACATCTCTTATTCTTTCTCTCTCTTTCTATCTCTCTAACCAATCATGAATCTCATGCTGATTTTGTTGTAAGGTTGTCACGGTTGTTGGGGTTTAGTTGTTGAATCAGATGATGGCATACGACGCGGTTCTGTTCGTGAATGATATAATTACATATGTTGATTTTGTTGTGGGGTTTCTACGATTGTTGTTACTTATGGGGTTAGTAAGTTGTTGATTTCCATTTGAATTAGCGTTTACTGATTCTATTAATTAGGGTTACTAGGGTTGGGGTTTTGGGTGTGCCTTTTGTATGAATAGATTGATACTGCTGCTGTTGTTAATGATACTTTTTTTTACATGTTGCGGTTAAAAATAAGGGGTCTGAGGTTATTCGTATCTTGGCAGAGCAAATTCTTAGATTTGCAGCCATGACGGGTTCACCCTTCTCTTTAGTTGCGGTTTTATGGCTCATAATTCATATAAAAAATTTTGGTTGGCAGCATTATTGTAAGTCGTGTGTTGGTGTGACAAGTTATTGGATTTGCAACCATGGCCTTTTTACTGCTTTAAAAATAGAGGGTCTAAGGTTATTAGTATCTAGGCAGGGCAAATTCTTAGATTTGTAGCCATGGCGGGTTCACCCTTCTCTTTGGCTGCAGTTTTGTGGCTTAGGATTCATACAAGCCATGGCCTTTTTGCTTATCGGACAGTGGGTTGGGGCAGCTCTTTTGGACCAGCGATCCTGAGGATTGTATATATTTATAATATAATTCGTAATGCATAGTTTTATAACGCAAGGCATAGAACAATTTGCCTTTTCTATGGACACTACGATATAAACGGTAGGCGATGACGATGATCTTCTAATGTTGTGTTTTTGTGAGCCACTGGTTACAAACACCTGTATTTTGGTGGGGCGACCACAGTTGCACCGTGGTTGCCGCCATATACAGTTTGTCGTGTGGTTCCCACAACAACGGATATGAGCCTAAGAAAATTGAAACTGTCGTAGATTAAATATGCATTATACTTTTCTGGTCCATGTTTCGGAACTGCAACAGCTTTATTTCACATTCACCGTCTTCAGGGTTCTGATTAGTGGAATTGGTTAATCATTAACCCTAATATTACAATAATATTCTACGAGCTACGCAGCGGATATAATTCATATAGCATAAATAATTAACATATAAAAACATAAATAAGGAAACACACTGATAGCAATCAAGCTAGTGACGAACGCAAGCTTCTTTGAGTACACGTACGTGTGTATTAAACGTGCTTACCGAAAACTACTCCAAGTTACTAAAGTAAGTAACCTCCACGCGGTTCATACACTGTACGTCAAGCAGTATCACCCGAAAGCTAGTTCTTGACCAACAAATATGTGAACACCAAGAAAATCAAAACACTAAGTGTTGGGAATTAAGAGCTTCTACAAGGTTATACTGCTGATGGACTTAGTACTGCTATTTGAAGATTTGTGTTGCTACTGAAGATTGAAGAATATAAACTAAGTCGTTAGTACTGCTAGTTGTAATAGTTAGTACTGTTAGTTATAGTTAGTACTGCTAGTTAGTTTATTAGTACTGTTAGTATAAGAAGTTAGTATTGCTTATGTGATATGCATGAGATATATTAGGAATAAATATGTATGATCACTTAACGCGGTTTGTAAGCCCATTAGGGTTTCCTTAGTGTATAAAAGGAACCCTACGGCATAGTTAGAGATATCAATTTTCACAGCAAACACATATCAATTTATAGTTAGTTATTCTGTAACCTAGGCAGAATATTTGCAATCAATATATTCAAGTTTAGTATTCATTGTTCTTCTTAGTATTGCAAGTTAGATTCCGCATAACTTGTAGTATTCACAATCATAGTTTCTCATATAGTTAGTTTGGATTTATCCAAGTTAACTAAGCTTTAACAGGCTAAAGAAGATCCGTTTCATTGGGACTTCACAAGTGGTATCAGAGCTTGTGGAGAAACTCTGAATAAGAAGAACTTTATCAGATCTAGATCTCTTCCTATAATACACAATGTCTGGTGAAGAACCTGCAACACAAATAGCACCAGTAGAATCTCCTCAAATGGTGTCTACTGTAAAACTTCCTATCCTCAAGAAGGGTGAATATACCCTTTGGAGCATGAGGATGGAGCAGTATCTCACTAACACAGATTATAGTTTGTGGCAAGTGATCTTGAATGGTGATGGTCCTATACAAGTAACAACTGATGAAAAAAAAATGAGTGTTGAAACTGACGTTACCTTCAAAAGACAGCTCAAAACACATACAAAGACAAAGAGAAAAAAAAAGCGTAAGATAGCATTTGCTTTTGGCTATTCATGGTGAGTATCAACTGAGGTTCCATGGAATAAAGGATGCAAAGTCTCTGTGGGCTGATATCAAGAGTAAATTTAGTGGCAATGTTGAATCTAAGAAGATGTAGAAGACTGTTTTGAAGCAACAATTTGAAAACTTTTTTGTATCTGACACAGAAGGCTTAGATAAAGCATATGATAGGTTTTAAAAACTTATCAGCCTACTAGAAGTTCATGGTGCAGTTGTTTCTAATAAAGATTCAAATCAAAAATTCTTAAGAGCTCTACCTTCATCATGGAATAATGTTGCTTTAATATGGGAACAAAGCTGGTATAGATGATTTGGATATTAATGATCTATACAATAATCTAAAAGTGTTTGAAGCTGATATCAAGGTTCCTCTGGATCATTTTCAAACTCTTAAAATGTGGCCTTTCTCTCTGCAGAAGACACTAGCAACAGTAATGAAGTTAATACTGCTAATGGTGTTTCTACTGCATTAGGCCATAATTCTCAGGGACAAGCCTCTTCATCATCATATACGAAGATCCTAATGTTCCATTTCTTTGCTAATCATCAAATAGTCCACAACTGGATGATGACAGACCTAAAAGCAGATTATCATGATGATTTGGAAGAAATGACTTAAATGGTAGGTGGGCCATCTTTCTATGAGGGTTAAGCGATTTATAAGAAGAACTAGAATAAAGTTAATCTTCAATGGCAAAGAACCCTAAAGGTTTGATAAAACTAAGGTTGAATGCTTTAACTGTCATATAAGGGGTCATTTTGCAAGGGAATGTAAAGCCCCAAGAAATCAAGGGAACAAAAATAGAGATGCAGGGTATAGGAGCAGGGACAACACCAGAAGGACTGTACCAGTGGAGACCTCTGATGCATTGGTTATTCAGGATAATGCTTTGATTGTCCAAGATGGACTCGGATATGACTGGAGTTATATAGCACAAGATGAACCAACTGAGTTGCTCTCATGGCCTACACTGCAAACTCCTTAGGGTCTGACACAGAGGTACAATCTTGTTCTAAAAACTGTGTGAAAACATATGAAAAACTTCAAAAACAGTTTGATGAACAACGACAAACTCTTAGTAAGGCTAATCTAGAAATTGTAGCTTATCAGTTAGGCCTAGAATCTGTAGAGGTACAGTTAATTGTTCATCAAAAAAATGAAGTTGTCTATGAAGAAAAGATTGTAGTCTTAGAATTTGAAGTAAAAGACAAAAGTAATGCTATCACTAGACTTAAAAATCTGTTAGATGAAACCTTAAGAGAAAAAGATGATTTGAAAGCTAAACTAGAACAGTTTGAAACATCTTCTAAAAACTTAAATAAATTGATCAATAGTCAATTGAGTGCTAAAGATAAAACTGGTCTAGGATATGGAGATCAATTGAATAAAAATTATTCAAGTGGTAGTGAATTGTTTAATAGTGTATTTAATAGTCGTTCAAGTGATGGAGATGACAATCAAACAAATGATAAGTTCAAAAAGGATCATGATATCATGTTGTTCCTCCTCCTTTATAACTGGAACAATGCCTCCCCTACAGACATAACTTTTGCAAGATTAGGGAGATTCCTGTTTATCGCCTACATAAATAAGACTATGCTAGTGTGTATTTTCTCAAGTTTGGAAACAAGACTCTCTCAAACTATCAATACTAGTGTAAAATGCCTAGATTTAATCTGCGTTAGGCCTCGTGGAGTTTATCATTAAAGATTGGGGTTAGTGCTATAAGGAATTTTTCAATCTAATGATTTGCAAGCAACAGACAAACCTAGTCTTAAAAGGATTGAGTTTACTAATGCTAGGAATGAATCTGTTAAACCTAAACAAGCTGAAAAACCAAGGATAATCACTCAAAATCCTAAGGTGGATAGAAGAGATTGGAATGGGAAAATGACTCAAAAACTGAGGTTAGGATTTGGGTTTACAAAGAAAGCCTGTTTTGTTTGTGGCAGTTATAGCCATCTAATAAAAGACTGTGATTTTCATGAAAAAAGTTTGGCTAAAAAGTCTGTTTTGAAAAATATGGGAAAGAATACTGGTCAAAGGGAAATTATACCAGTTTGGAACAGTGCTCAGAGAATAAATCATCAAAATAAATTTGTTCCATCTGCAGTCTTAACAAGGTTTAGAAGAGTACCAGTTAGTACTGCCAAGCAAAGCTCTCTAAGAGCAACAACATCAACTAGTACATTCGGACCACTTAATACTGCTACCCATACAAATAGAGTGGATGTTTCAAAATTAAGAACAAATGATTTTCATAAGTCTCATTTACCTATTAGAAGGACTTTTTATAAATAAACAACACCAAATACCAGGATTTCAAATGAAAAAGTTAATGCTATTAGAGTAAATGGTGTTAATACTGCTGGACAAATAGTAGTTAGTGCTGTTAAGGGAACTAGGGTCACTGCTGTTAAGGCCTCAGCATGTTGTGTTTGGAGACCTAAAATGACTGATTAAAACAATGTCTCCAAAGACAATAGTAGATCATAGGTCTCAAAAAGAGTAAATTATATAGATCCATAAGGCAGACTCAAGTCAGTAGTGGCTTGGGTCCCCAAGAGACACTGACTCTCTTACTTTTGTACAGGGAAATCCACAACAAAAGCTTAAAGAACAAAGGAATATTTACAGTGGATGTTCCAAGGCAACCTGATAGAGGAAACAAGAGACTTCCTTATTGACAACAAGACATTGATGTAGGTTTTGTGCCTTGTTGTGGAAGTGCGAGGAGGTGTAAGATTAACAGTGAAAAGAAAGACAAGAACAAATAAGTTGATGACTTGGGGGGTTTGAAGATGTGTTTTTGTGTCAAAGAACTAATGTTTTAATCTTTTCTCTGTCTTGGGAGCAAAAGTGTGACAGAGAGAAAGACAATGTCTTGGGGGGTTCCTCTGAAACTGAAGTGTCTTGTTTTCGTCGGGGTCCGGGGATTTTAAGCTACTTAATCAGAGCCAAGTACGGCTTAGAAGTTTCCCGTGGTTGGGGGGCAAAGCAATATGTAGAGCTTTGATTTAAAGAATGTTGTTCCTTCTGCAGATTTAACTTGTTTATTTGCAAAAGCCAAAATTGATAAGTCTAAATTATGACATAGGAGGCTGGGTCATGTAAATTTTAAAAAAATGAATAAGCTTGTGAAGGGAAACCTTATAAGAGGTCTTCCTTCAAAGATTTTTGAAAATGACCATACTTGTGTTGCTTGTCAGAAGGGAAAGCAACACAAAGCCTCCTATAAGGCCAAACTTGTGAGCTCTATCAGCCAACCCTTACAGATATTGCATATGGACTTATTTGGTCCAACATCTGTTAGGAGTATCAACCATAAGACATATTGTCTTGTAGTGACTGATGACTTTAGCAGGTTTAGCTGGGTTTTCTTCCTAGCCTATAAGGATAAGACTAGTGGGATTCTTAAGAGATTTATAATAGAAATAGAAAACTAATTAAACCATAAGGTTAAAGTAATCAGGTGTGATAATGGGACATAATTCAAAAACAAGGAAATGAATGAATTTTGTAGATTAAAAGGGATAAAAAGGGAATTTAGTGTTGCCAGAACTCCACAACAAAATAGAGTTGCTGAGAGAAAGAACAGGACTCTGATTGAGGCTGCTAGGACTATGCTAGCAGACTCCTCTAACCTACTTGTATTTTGGGCTAAGCTTGTTAAATACTGTTTGTTTATGTTCTAATAGGGTTTAAGTGGCCCAGCCTCATAACAGACACCCTATGAACTTATAATTGCCAGACCACCCAGCTAAGTTTCATGAGACCTTTTGGATCTTTGTTACTATTCTAAAATACCCTAGACCCTTTAGGTAAATTTGATGGGAAGGCTGAAGAAGGGTTTTTAGTTGGGTACTCTGTAAATAGCAAAGCTTTCAGGGTATTTAATTCTCAAACCAGAAAAGTTAAAGAGAATCTGCATGTAAACTTTCTTGAAAATAAACCAAATGTTGCAGGACAAGGACCTAACTGGCTTTTTGATATTGATTCCTTAACAAATTCTATGAACTATCAACCAGTTACTGCAGGGAATCAAACTAACAAAAATGCAGGTCCACAAGAAGCTAATGGTGATACAGGTTTGAAGAAAAGTGTTGATGCTAGACAATCTGAAGAAAAGAATGTGTCTACTCAACAATATATTGTGTTCCCATTATGGTCTTCTATCTCTTCAAGCTACAAGAGCTCAGATGAAACGTATAAAAATGATACAGCTGATGATGCTGCTGGTGAAACTCCTGTACAAAAACCAGCAAGTGAGAATCAACAAACCTTGAAGAATGTTCTTGATAAGATGATGGATCAAGAGAAGGAGGCTAAAGAGCAATCAGATACTGTTAGAAAAGAGTTTGAAGCACAATGTAACAGGCAGAATCTTTCAGGGAAGACTACTAGAGCTAGCAGCACTAACAGTTTTAATACTGTTAGCACACCAGTTAATGCTGCTGGTGCACCAAGAACTTCTAATGATGCTGGACCATCATTTGTTCCTCTTGGTGGATCCTTTCCAGATGATCCTCTCATGCCTGATTTGGAGGATACTGCTGAAGTTCAAAATACTGGCATTTTTGGCAGTGCTTATGATGATGATGATTTGGACACTTACAATTCTCCTTATGCTGATCAAGTTATGGGTGCAGAGGCTGATTTCAACAACATGGAACCTTCAACTGTTGTCAGTCCTATTCCCTCAACTAGAGTACACTCTATTCATCCTAAAGATCAAATAATTGGAGATCCAAGATCAGCAGTACAAACAAGGGGCATGACAAAGAAGAGTTCTGGAGAACATGCTATGATTAGCTACATCCAAAAATAGAGAAGGACAAATCATAAAGATTTCCAGAACTGCTTATTTGCCTGTTTCCTCTCTCAGCAAGAACCCACAAAAATAGCTCAAGCCCTTGATGATGAAAGCTAGGTTTCAATGCAAGAAGAACTGCTTCAGTTCAAGATTCAGAATGTTTGGACACTAGTTAACCTACCTTATGGCAAGAAGGCTATTGGTATAAAGTGGGTGTATAGAAATAAGAAAGATGAAAGGGGTATATTAGTCAGAAACAAAGCCAGATTGGTAGCACAGGGATACAAACAAGAAGAAGGCATTGATTATGATGAGGTTTTTGCTCCTGTTGCTAGGATTAAAGAAATCAGGTTATTTTTTGCCTATGCATCATTTATGAATTTTCTTGTATACCAGATGGATGTCAAAAGTGCATTTCTCTATGTTACTATTGAAGATGAGGTATATGTTAGCCAACCTTCAGGTTTTGTGGATCTAGAATTTCTAGAAAAAGTTTACAAGATGGAGAAAGCCCTATATAGGCTACACCAAGCTCCTAGAGCTTGGTATGAGACTCTTTCTACCTATCTGCTGGACAATGGATTCTACAAAGGACAAATTGACAAGACTTTATTCATAAAAAAAGTCAAGGGTGATATTCTACTGGGAACAAGTAAATATGAATAAGACATCATCTTTTGGTTCCACTTAAAAAGTCTTTGTGTACAATTTTGAGCAAATAATTCCACAAAAGGTTCCAGATGATGGCAATGGGAGAGCTCGGACTGTCTTCTTGGGTTTACAAGTCAAGCAGAAAGAGGATGGGATCTTCATTAGTCAAGACAAGTATGTTGGTGAAATCTTGAAGAAATTTGGTTTTTCTAGTATAAGGACAGCCAGTACTCCTATGGAAACCAACAAGGATTTGACAAAAGATGAAGATGGTAAGGATGTTGATATCCATTTCTACAGGTCCATGATTGGGTCATTGATGTATCTTACATCCTCTAGACCAGATATTATGTTCTCAGTTTGTGCATGCTTAAGATTTCAAGTTCAAACAAAAGTTTCCCACTTGAATGCAGTAAAAAGGATCTTTAGATACCTAAAAGGTCAACCCAAACTGGGAATTTGGTATCCTAAGGACTCTCTTTTTATATTGGAAGCTTTTTCAGACAATGACTATGCAGGTGCCAGTATTGGGACAAGGAAAGCCACAACAGAGGATTGTTAATTTCTTTTTGTCTTGGTTCAAGGTTAATCTCTGTACAATGTAAAAAGCAAGACAGTTGGCTATTCAACTACTAAAGTCAGAATAATATTAACTGCTTCTCACTGCTGTGGTCAAGTGCTTTGGATCCAAAATCAGATGTTGGATTATGGATACAATTTTATGTAGACAGAGATTCATGTTGACAATGAGAGTGCTATTTGTGTTGTCAAGAATCATGTCTATCATTCTAAAACAAAGCATATAGAGATTAGGCATCATTTCATATAATGAGATTTCCTATGAAGAAAAAAGTTTAATTGAAATGGTCCAAGATACATATAGATCCTACAATGTTGCACCACTTCTTACTAAAGCCTTTGATTGACTAGTTTTAGTTTGATTGCAGCATTGGTATGTCTTAATCCCTGAAGCAGGATTTACAGGGGGGGGGGGTTAATTAATGTATAGGTATAGGGAACGAGGATTTTACACCAAATAAGGTTTTGAGTTAGTATTGAAGGGTAAATATGATTCAATTTTCTAATAAACTATACCCTGCCCCATTTGGGCTTAGTTGATACTGTTGGGTAAAACTTTATACTACTAGTACAAAAGTTAATGATGCTAGGTTCAGCTAGTGCTGCTGTGTACTTGTGTATTATTGTATCTAATAGAAGCTTTATTTGAGGAAAAGCTATATGGAACTATGTGTATAAATGTAGTGGATTATACAACATGGATACTTAGAATAGAGTGCAAGAGTTTGCCAAGTATGAAAATGGATTAATGCTGGTAACTAATACTTAGTACTGCTAAGCTTAACTGTTAATACTGTCAGTTATTGTGAGTAATATGCAAGATGTTTTGGATTGTGTTTCTCTATGTAGATCCCAGACTTAATAGATCTTTCTAGCCTGTTAAGGGTGGTAGCTAATCTGGATAGATCCAAACTAACTACAAGAGAAACAATGACTATGAACAATATACGCTATGCGGAAACTAACTTATATTGCTAAGAAGAACAATGAATAAAACAGAACTTTGATTACTATTAATTTGCTAGCTTACAAATTACTAACTATGAATGATTGTGAAACTTGTATATCTAACTAATGCCGTAGGGTTCCTTTATCTTACACCATAGGAAACCCTAATTAGCTTACAAAATCGCGTTAAATACATGCATATCATCCTAATATATCTCAATGCATAACCTAAGCAAAAAAATAAAACTAATCCATAAATAATACAAACAGGTACTAATACAAAAGCTAGCACAGTACTAACTATAACTAGTAGTACTAACAATGTACTATAGGCAACTAACTAATAGGCGCGAGATCAGCAGTACTAAGTGTAGAAGCTCTAAATCCCAACAATCCTCCCCTAAACTTGTGATTTACCATCAAATCTCAAGTTTCTTCTGATGTACTTGACTTTACTGAGGAGCTTCCCCACATACTACTTCCGTTGATCTTGTTGGCTATATTGATAGATCTTGTCAAAGCTCCTTTTGCCATCTCTGACTGTTGATCCACTCTTAGCTTGTTACTTAGCATCAAAGTTGTAAGTCCCTTTGTCAGTGGATAAGCCTTTCAACTAGCATGAATTATATCTTGTCCTTTCTCTGTAATACATGATGAACGCAACACATATCATATAACCACATTTCACAAAGGATCATGCAATATATTTAGCTGAAGAACTAAAGATTTTCCTCATTTGGTATCAAAATAACATCTTTAGTTCAACCCACAATTCTATCTCTTTATCTTCAGTAAGTCCTGTTGAGTTGTACCTTTCTTGAACTAAACTCCATAATTTGATCAGACCATCCCTGTCAAAATTCTTAAGCATGTCTTCAAAAACCTGATACACTTCTGTGTGATTGCTATACTCTGATTGATTTTCCAAATTGCAAGTAAATCATTAAGTGGAACTTCCCATCTAATTATTGTGGTATTTGGTTTGAAGAGCTCAACATTTATTTCCCTCAACCTGGAACTATGATTACCATTTGATTTAGCTATTCTTGGGATAATTCATCTGTTTGCTCTTGAACTGACATCTGAAACTTTTTAGTTCTTGTCTTATGCAAGTTTTCCTTCAAATCTTGACCTACTCTTTTATTTTTGTAACATCTTCTTCAGAATCCATAGGCACAAATGAATGAATTTAATCCCATACCTTTTCAAATATTGGTCTTATATCATCATAGCTCATTCCTTTGAAATCTTTCATCTTGTAGCCTCCTTGATTCTTCAAGTATACCATCATATTCTTTCTTTACTTCACTAAAAATCTAGGTCAATTGAAAGCATGATACCTTATAACAGCACAGGATAACCCAATCAATGACATGAGCAATATCAACTTCAGTTACAGCTTCTTTCTTTCCAACTTTATCATATTAACTCTTGGCAATTGTTTGTAAATTTCAAGCATCTCTTGTGCTATCCTTTTCTTTCTTCCTCATCATCCTGTACTTGTAATCTAATGCTTCTTCAGACCAAGCCTTTCTTCTTACACTTGCTTCTTGGACTTCTTTTGAACAGATTCATCTTCAATCACAATTGCCTTGCCTTTATCTTTCTTCTTCTTTGCACTCCTTCTTATATATACCAAACTTTCAGCAGCAGTACTAACCTCAGGAGTTGCACTAGCAATACTAAATGGTACACTAACAGTATTAAGTGCAATATCAACATTAGTAACCTCTTGCTCCCCTTTTTCATCACTTCCTTGATCTTCCACAAGCTCAGTAGGCTCTTCTATTAATTCAGTAGTCTCTTCCTCTTCTAGCAATACCTCAGTATCATTACTAATCTTTTCCTGAATCTCTGCATCATGTGGAGGAACTAAAGAAAAATCAGCATCCATGTCTAATTTTTCAATCAAACTCCTCCCCTGTTTAGAAGAATCCTCCTCTACAACTTCATCTTCTAAAAGAACTATCTTTGTTTCTCTTCTAGCTGTGCCTGTCTTGACTTGCTTCTCTAACTTCTTCACTTTGTTGACTAGCTTGGTAAGAGCAGAACCATAAACCTTCTTGGTGTTCATCAATTCATTCTCTAAGCTTCCAACTTTAGTAGTTAACTGAGTAACCAAATCCATCAATTCATTAAGTGACACACTACCCTCATCACGTCCAAGTGAGTGAACACTTTAGAGAGGTGATTCATGAGGCATTAGAGCAGGCTCCTCTGCAGTAGGTGTAGTTTCTGGAATGGGTGGTGGTGAAGTTGAAGGAGCACTAACTGGTGTATGTTAAGGTGATAAGGATGGTGAAGATGTGATTCTTGAGGGAGATGATTTTAGTGTAGTGATCATGGAAGGAAATAAAGGAATGTCATCACCAGAATAACCTCTTGTAACTCGCTTCATGTTACTAAAAACTTTCTGTGTAAGTACAGGAGTAGGATAGATTCTTATGTGGAGTTGAAGAAGTCTCCTTTGCTTGTTTAAACAAATTTGGATAAATCTAGGATACATTAAAAATTTATGAGGGTTATCCAAATTCTTTACCATTGCATCAAAGATGAATTTGGAGAAGTTAAAAGTTCTGTTGGTTGACAAGCAAATAATAGCAGTAGCTATATTGCTGCTAAACTGCTCCCAAGAAGTCTTTTTAGGACTTAAGCAGTGGAGAATTGTGTGAATGAAAAACCTCCATTGTGGTGAAAAATTCAACCCTTATAGAAATGTAAGCTTATCAGAATCTGTTGCAATATCCCGTGAGAGCAAGTTGCTCAAATATCTCTGTTTAGTAAAGAAAGTAATTACCACCATCGTCCCTCACAGCATCTATGTCTTCTAAATAGATGCTTCAGTGATGGTCTTGGCTTATCCATCTATGCTTGCAGTTAATTTTACTTCTCCATGAACATTTGTGATAGCAGTAGCTGTTGTCCAAAATTGTTTGATAAATGAAGCATATATTGTTGGATTCTTTGTGAGGGCATAATGAATGTGACTAGTAGTTAGGAAATCAATGATCTGATAAAACTATGCACTTCCCTCTGTTTTCTTTAAGTATGCCACCATGTTATGCTTGTCACAAAACTCCAAAGTAGCCATTTGATGAATAGAAAGTTGATCAAGGTTCTGGGATATGTTTGTGAGAGAGAGTATGGATATTTGGTAGAGTTAATTGATATTTGAGAGAGTATTTAAGAGTTTAAAGTGTCACTGACTAAAGAAAATTGTACTTATCTGAAGAAAATTTAATTTATAGAAAGATCAAGAAATCTTCAATTAGTCAAACCCTATAGCCTATAAGCAGGGCGGTAGGCAGAAATTTAGCAACGGCTAGAAATTGGGAAGAAAATTTAGTTTATATTGGGTCAAAACAGTTAATAACGTTGCTTTCATCAGTACGAAAATTAGCCTACCAGGTACTAACTAATTCCCCGCGCAGTACTAAAGATGGTTTAGAGGGAGTTACTAAGCAATACCCTAACAGCAGTCGAAGTAGTGCCCAACATTACTAACTTGAAGAGAACCGAGTAATTACTGAAATCCCTCCAAAGAACTTGTGTCCATCACCATCTCACTTTCTCTCTTTCTGTTTTTTATGCTCCGAAACTTATCTCTTAATTCTTTTTGCTCACCAATTCACTCTTTTTGTTTTTCACATAACTCTCTTTCTATTTTTGAGCTCACAATTTCTCTCTATTCTTTTTGCTCACCAAGTCATACAATTTTGTACAAATTCTATCAATTCCATTAGTTTCAAACTGTCCTCCCCACTTCCAAGTGTGTAACCTCTTGAGAGAGGTGGATCATTAGACTGTATAGTTTTTGGCAAACTATCAGCCATCAACGGATTTGATGATTCTTTACCAGTTGCTGTTTGTCCTGGAATAGCCAATGCTTCATTGTAATAACATGGTGCATTGAATAACCAATATATTTTGAGTAAAGCAATCACGGATTTTGAAAAGTCTTTACCAGCAGCCATTTGCTCCCCCCCCCCCTTTGAAACTACTAGTTCTTGATGTCTGTTAGACATGGTGAACTGATGACCATTTGTTGTGTGGTGATTAAAACCAACACTTAAAGAACATCCATGTGTTCAATAGTTTCCTTTTCTTAAATTAGCATCTAAGGAAAATTCTAATCCACATGTACTCAGCAGTATTAACTGAACCTAGCCGTATGAATTTTTTGTACCAGCAGTATTAACTACCTTCAACAGTAGTAACTAAGCTCATCAGTACAAACGAGTTATACCAACAGTATTAACTCTGTCTTTAATAAACATGCAACATATGAACCTCAAAAGTCATCATGTCATTCACAACCTATCTTCTAACTAAAAATTTATCTATAAACTTTATAACTCCAGACTATACCAACTTGCCTCCCCTAAACCAATGCAGCTATAGATTTATCATTCTAATGTTAACAATTAAGAAATTGAACCTGCTAACATCAAAAGCTTTAGTTAAAAGATCTTCCACATTGTCATCAGTGTGAATCTTCAGGACCTGGATAAGCTTCTTCTCATACGCATATCTAATGAAGTGGTGCCCAATCTCAATATGCTTTGTTTTGGAGTGAAATACTGGGTTCTTTACAATGCATATTATGCTCTCATTATCAATGTAGATCTTTGTGTTCATAAAATTGAACCCATAGTCTAACATTTGATTTTGAATCCACAAAACTGCCCACATAAGCAGTATGGCAGCACAACCAATTATTCTGCCTCTATAGTAGAAGTAGCCACAATTGTCTGCTTCTTGCATTGCCATGAAATAAGTCTCCTGCCAAGAAATTGACAACCTCCTGTTGTGGATTTCCTATCAAGATTTGCTCCAGCATAGTCACTATCTGAGTAGGCTTCTAGGTCAAATGATGACACCCTAGGATACCAAAGGCCCAATTTGGGTTTGCCCTTGAGGTACCTAAAGATTCTCTTTACAACATTAAGATGGGAGGTCTTTGGAGTTACCTGAAACCTAGAAAAAGCACAGACTACAAACATAATATCAGGCCTAGAAGTAGTCAAGTACATTAAAGAGCCAATCATGAATCTATAAAGATGTACATCCACATTAGCAGCTTTTTCATCCTTGGTCAAAGGCTTCTGGGTCTCAACTGGAGTACTGGCAATCTTCACATTAAAAATCAAACTTCTTCAGGATCTCTGCAACATACTTATCCTGACTTATGAAAATACCATATTCTTTCTGTTTGACTTGTAATCTAAGAAAGAAGGTGAGCTCTCCCATAGAACTCATCTGAAATCTACTTTTCATTAATGCCTCAAACTGTAGAACAAAAAATAATATCATCCACATAAACCTGTACCAACATGATATCACTCTTGTCCTTTTTGATGAAGAGAGTCTTGTTAATGGTTCCTTTTTTGTATCCACTCTTCAACAAGAAAGTAGATAAAGTAGCATACCATGCTCTGGGAGCTTGGTGTAAACCATATAAAGCTTTTACAACCTTGTAGAACTTTTTAGGGAACTTAGGATCTACAAAACCTGGAGGTTGAGACACATACACCTCCTCATCAATTGTGTCATACAAGAAGGCACTCTTCACATCCATATGATAAACTATGAATCCCATATAAGAAGCAAAGGCCAAAAAGATCCTAATGGCTTCAATCCTAGCCACAAGAGAAAAAACCTCATCATAGTCTATCCCTTCCTCTTGCCTATATCACTGGGAAACTAACCTTGCCTTATTTCTAACCACAACACCTCTTTCATCCTGCTTATTCCTGTAGACCCACTTAGTCTCAATTGCCTTTTTCCCATAAGGCAAATCTACAAGAATCCATACCTTCTAAATCTTGAATTGCAATAGTTCTTCCTGCATAACATCAACCTAACTTTCATCTTCAAGGGCTTCAGATATCTTCTTGGGTTCAATTTGAGATAAGAAGCAAGCAAACAAGCAGTGTTGGAAATCCTTGTGATTATTTCTTCTCTTTTTTTGAATATAACTTATAAAAGCATGAGCTCTAGAACTTTTGTTCACTTTGCTCCTTGTTTGAACTGCTGATTTTGGATCTCCAAGAATTTGAGTTGTAGGATGAGTAAAGTGTATCCTTAAAGTGGGAATAGGACTAACATTCATAGTGGATTCTAAATTAGTGAAGTTAGCCACTGCACCCTCATCATCATAAGATGCATTGGTAAAAATACCATCATTTGAATTGCCATAAATATCCTTAAGAGCAGGTATTTGAGAATCATCTTGGTCAGCATAGTTGGTTAGATTAGGATATGATGGTCCACCAGTACTAAAAACATTTTTATAGACTGGAAAAAGCAATACTAAGTGGTGTGATAACAGTATTAACTGTGTTAGTACTGGTAGCTTTAGCAGCTCCTGCTTGAAGAAGCAAATCCTCTGTACTTTGAGCAAACTCCTTTCTAAGAACTTCAGCTACATCATTAGCCTCATTTTCTTGTCTTTTAAGCCTTTTAAGCTCTTCCAAAAAGGCTTGATCCTCCTGATCTACTGGCTCCTCATTTATCTTTAAACCAATATCCTTAGTATGCTTTACACCTTCATTCTTTGCGTCTGAGCATCATTGTCTGTTAAAGAATTAGCAGGAATATTATTACAGTCCAGAAGTAGTGTCTGAGCAGTGTACAGCTTCCATTTCCGATTTTCCTCATTAACATTATCTGTGTACCTGCACTATGATTGAGCTCTCTTACGAACCTGTAGTTTTGTTAGCTTGATTCTCTGATCTTACATGCTGATAATTCATTGAATCAATTAAATAATCAAGATCAAATAGCCAATTAGGTCCTTTCCCTACAACATTTGGTTTATTTTCTAAAAAGTTTATATACATGTTTTCTTCAACTCTCTTGGTTTCTAAATTGTATACCCTAAAAGCCTTGCTATTTAGGGAATCGAAAGAAACGCAACCAACTAAAAACCCTTCACATACTCCCTTCAAACTTGCCCAGATATGTCAATGGTATTAAAGATGGTTCACCATGGAACCCAAAAGGTCTACATAGCTTATGATTGGTATTTTACCAGTTATAAGTTCATAAGGTGTCTTGTTTTGAGACTTGATCACTAAAACCCTATTAAGGACATAACAAGCAGTATTAACTAGCTCAGCCCAAAAAGTGTTAGATAAAAATGAATCGCTAGCATTGCTACTAGCCAGCCTCAATAAGGGTCCTTGTTCTTTCCTCTCAAAACTCATTTTGTTATGAGTGTTCTGGCATTACTGCATTCCCTCTTGATCCCTTTTGACCCACAGAATTCAATAATGTCCCTATTCTTGAATTATGTACCATAATCCCCATCTAATTAGTTTAACCTTTTAATTTAATATTCCTATTTTCCTTTATAAAGTCCTTAAGTGAATCACTAGTTTCATCCTTTGTTCTTAAAAAGAACACCCACTAAACCTTACACCCGCAAAAAATCATCAGTGATAACCAGAATAAGGTGTTATGGTTTAAGTTCCTTGACATAGGTGGGTCCAAATAGGTCCATATGAAAAAGTTGTAGGGCTACTCATAAAGCTCACTACATTTGGCCTTACAGAGGCCATAGTTGTTGCTTGTCCTTTTTGACAAGCAACAAAGTGTGGTCATTTGAAAAATCATTGAAGGTAAACCTCTTACAAGATTTCCCTTTTTTAATTTACAAGTTTGTTTAAGTTTTTTAAGTTACATGACCCCAAACCTTCTATCCATTTGTTAGATTCAATCAACTGTAGCAATTGCGAAAAAAAACTCAAAACAAGCTAAACCTCCAGAAGGAACAATGTTCTCTAAGTTGAAACTGTATATATTGTTTTGTCTAGGGACTCTAAGTAATACTTGATTTTCATCAGACAACTTAAAGTCAGAAGACAACATAAGACATTCAGTGTCTGTGAAGAGAACCTTGTTCTTCTTGTCACACATCTGTGACACAGAAAAGAGATTAAAATGCTGTAGTTCTTTCACAAAGCACACATCCTCAAAATCTAACTTTCCTGTTTTTATTTTACCTTTACCAGTTATGTAACCTTTACTACCTCCAAAAGCAATAGGGCCACCATTATAGTCTTGATATTCAAAAAGTTAGGCCTTGTTTCCAGTCATGTGCCTGGAACATCCACTATCAATAATTCCCTTTGTTTCTTTAACGCCTCTTTGTGCGATTACAGCGCGCGATGCGCGCGCACGACATTAAATAAGAGAAATTAGTTTCTCTTAGGGACCCAAGCCATCTTGGGCTTGGGTCTGCCTAGCGGATCTTCAGAATTAACATATTTTCCACCATTGTATTTGGAGAATTTGTTCCAGTAATTTCTTTTGGGTCTCCAATTACAACTTGCTGAGGGCTTAACAACAGTTTCCCTTTTTCCCTTAACAGCTCTAACTGCTTTGATCTCAGCAGTATTAACTTTTTGATTTTGAAAAATTTTGATTTTGGTGCAGACTGTTCGTTTAAATGGCCTTATTAATGATAGGTAATTGAAACTTATAAAAATTATTTCCGTTTGTCTGATTTCATTCACATAGGTCTCATGATTGACTTTCCTAGCAAGTCTACTAGATGCTGCCAGCTTGAGACTAGAAAGATTTTTGTCACTAGCAGTATTAACTGGGATTGCTACGCAGTTCTAGTTAATACTTGCTATTAGGCAAACAAACTATGTTTTGATGCATCAACTTGCTCATATGTTCCACAATAATCTATTCCCCCTTGACCAGTACCCTTACCCTTCTTTTTGTTCAATCAACTTGTTAGCTATCTTTTCTCAATGACAGATTCACAATCTCTAATAAGATGACTAATAACCCTGCCACATACAAAACATGCCTTTTTAGTAAACCCATATCCCAAACCCAACCTTTTGGACATTAAAACCATTCTGCGTGCGCGAGCGTCTTTTTAGGCTATAAGGACTGACTATATGTGTTTTGTTCTTTAACAGTTTCCCTAGGAGTTTTTACATGCTTAATAGTATTAACAAAAGCAAAGCTAGATTTTTCCTGTTCTTTTAAAGGTTGAATCACATATTCATCATCACTATCTGACTTATACTACTCAATGATAGGAGCATCAGACCAATCTTTAGGTTGACTAACAACTTTGGGTTCAACTACAACTGGTTCAGACACAGATTCAAGTGTTTCTGCACTAGAGATGGACCTCGCACAAGGTCTAAATTTACTAGTTTGATAATCAATTCACTAGTTTTAGACTGTTTTGGACCCATAGGTGAGACATAGAATCTTCTACATTCTCTATTTAGGTCCTGAGGCATGTAATTTCCTGTCATTGGAGGGGAACTTGCAAATTGCATGCCTTCAACCTTTGCAAATCACTCAAGCACAAGACTATCTTCTACATCACTTGACCTACTATCAAATACACTTGAAAAAATTCATTTTCATAACTTAAGACAATCCACCATTATGTACTTGATCTCCATACCCTAGCCCAGATTTGCCCTAGTACTCATCTGGCTTTTTACCAGTTTATTAAGGCCTTACCTAATAACTTAGATAAATTCTCAAGTTTAGTTTTTAGTCTTACTTTTCTTTTACAGCTTCTCTAATAGTTTTCTTTATGATAATTGTAGCACATCAATTTTTATCATCTAAAAAAATTAATTTTCATAAATCTAATCTTTTCATTCATAGGGGGGTTTGTTCGAAGAGTTTTTTTTCTTTATTTCCTTATACAAATTAATTATTTTGATGAGTAACTAAATAGAGCTTCTAGCATTTTATAAAGCATGAGTCAGGCCCTGAATTTCTATACTAGCATCACCAAGTTGTTCTCTTTGTTTATCATATAATTTTTTAAGTTTAGCATATGATTCCACACATTCTTTTGAACAAGATTTTACCTTAGTGTCTGAGCCTGAATTCCTATAAGCCATCAAAGTAAAGTTCTCTTGTTCATCATCTACATGACCAGTCCAATCAACACCTTCTTCATCAAGAGTTACCAAAGCTTTAGGTTCCTCTTGTTTTCCAGGTCTCATCCCATTATCTTTTGCTCTATATCCAATGTTCCATGCATCTCTTCTTCTGCTGTCTTGATTTCCTTTTGATTTGCATTCTCTAGCAAAGTGCCCTGTGTTATGGTAATTGTAGCACTCAACCTTGGTCTTGTCAAAGCCAACTGATTCCTTGGCATCAAACTGCAACCTTCTACCTGTCTTCTTGTAAAACTTCTTCAATCTCATTGAAATCATAGCTACTTTCCATTTCAAGTCCATCTCTTCTAAATCAAACTCATCAAGCTGCTCCAGATCCTCATGATCCAAATGTGGACCATTGGATTGATTAGCAAAGAATGAGTACATGAGTTCGTCAGTGTATGATAAAGAGTTTTCCCTTTGTGAGTTGTAGCCAGAAGAAGTAGAAACACCATAAGCAGTACTAACATTATTAGTACTGCTAGTGCTTTTGCTTTTATCAGAGATAAACAAAGATGACAATTCTGTGGCACTAAGTAGATGATCCAGTAGAGCCTTTAACATCAGACTCAACTACCTCTTAAAGTTGTTATAGAGAATCATTCAAAACTAAGACAGTCCACTTTCTGGCTTGGTCCTCAGACTAAAGGATACTTTGGGACCAGGAAGAAGGTAAAGACCTAAGGAACTTCTGATTGGCATCTTCAGTGGAGACACCTGCACCATGAATCTCAAGTTGACTCAGAAGACTCTGAAACTTGTCATAACCTTTGTGCAGTCCTTCTGAGTTGGATACAGAAAAGCCTTCAAATTGTTGCTTTAAAATGTATTTCTGCATCTTCTTTGATTCATCATTGCCACCAGATCTAGATTTGATAGCACCCCACATCTCTTTAGCATCAGTCATCTTGTGAAATTTGGCCAAATGGTCTTCTAGTAAAGCCATAAGCAAGGTGGTCCTTGCCTTTCTTTCTCTTTCTCTGGCTAAAATTTCTTCAGTAGTTTTAGGAGGCAGAACCTTTAACACCCAGAAATTTCATCGCAGCGGAACCAACAGTTTGGGTGTTAAGTCATAGCACAACAACATAAGAATATAAAGAACGACTCAAAAGAGACGTTTTAAAACATAACATTTCCCATACAGAAAGGATCAGAGTTGACAACCATGTCACAAGATTCGTCACCATACAACATCATGACAAATTTTTTAAAAACATAACACCAAGTGTTTTTGATGAATGTAACCGAAAAACAAGTTTAAGCAACCATTCACGCTAACTCCATTCGCCCTCCAAGCCATCAACCTTGAAATACCTAGAGAAATAACATGCTAAAAGTCAAGCGAAAACGTTGAGTGGAATCCATAGAGTTTATTATAAAAAAAAAAAGTGAAACACAAGTATATATAATCAATCGAAAACTTGTGGATCCAAACAAGTTTAATCACTAATGCAATAACTCATGCCACCGAAGCTCTTAACCAACACATTATAAATGTGTACTTACAATCCCCACAACTGGTAATATTGCAAATATACCCAAGGCAAAATTCTTATACAAAATGTCCTTTAGGGGTGATCGCGCCATGGATGTCACAACCCCAGACAGGGCAGTCACGTCCCAATAGATCTATGTTAATGTACTAGCGCTCACCCATTCATAGGCAATTAACAGTGCATGGAAATTAAGGGTGCCTTTCTGCAGCATAGGTACTTATTGACAAATAGTTTCACAATCGGGTCCAGCAAAAAACCCTAAATCACTTTGTTCAATTTATAAAACTAAGCAGTATCTCCCTCTCGGGGTTTATGAAAACGGTGGGCGGATGGATGATGGGTGCATTTATAAGTAGAAAGGCGAGGCTATAACTCACCGAGAGATCAAAGAGATCAAAAGTAAACAAGTCTTAACAAGACAAAATCCCTTAAAACACACCACCATAAAATTCGTGACGCGTCTTAGTATACATATACACGGTAAAAAATAAATACGAAGAAAAGTGAGTTGACGAATATAGATTATTTTCCAAAGATATGCGCACATGTCTTCTTGACTTAACTAAAGTATTTTTGAACTCCCAAATTGACATTTGACCTGTTTCTTAAATGTAATTAAACAACTACCAAATTTCGCCGTCTATACCAATGTTAGTATGATTATCGATACACTTTGCCATTTTTAGTCAAGAACGTAAAAGTCGCAATTCTGAATTAGCTCATGTTAAGTGGACTCTGTATCTATATCAATCAAAAAATATTCGTATAAAAACTCAAGGATTTCACCCTTGGAATGCCCTTGAATCTAGTTTTTCAAAAACATTCAGCAATCACACATACCATTCACCAATTCCATGGAAATAGCTTTTTACCTAACCCTACCAAAGTCAAAACTAGCAAAGTTGTGTCTGAATTTTCTTACTTTTGGCCATTTTAATCATAAACTCCTAATCTAGGATAGCAATAGATGTGGGGCCCAAGTGCTATAACATCCCTAGATGTCCTAGTAGGATGAACCCATGCTTTAAAACGCCATAAACATTTAACTCATTAACCTGGTGTTTAATAACTTTTTCTAAACCAAAGTCCAGAACTGACGCTTTTTAGTAGGAGTATTTTGACCATATCTACTCCAAGCAAAAATAATTAGAGGGGCTTATGATAGCAATGAAGGTGAGGTCAAAGGATATGGCTTCCTTAAGATGTCTACCACTGACCCAATCTTTAAAACCTAACATTTTATGGCAAAAATTTGGAGTTTAACTCGTTTTCTAATCATAGGTCCAGATTTGACCTATTTTCTTGTTTTGACCATAACTCCCTCATCCCAAGGAGTTGGTTGAGCATCCAACTATCCTATGATGCTAAGACATGTATCTTTCCAGTCATGTAATTTAATCATAGGCTCCAAGCCAAAATATTTTTGCTATAACCCGTTTTTGCTACTGTTTCAAAACAGTCCCTATTATTTACTCTAAAACCTATCCAAACATCAATCCTAACTCTAACCAATCACATGCAATGCCATCCCAAGCTCTTAACACAACTCATCATCATATAAATATGTATTTCCAGAATCAAACTTCCATTTTCATGGATTAAAATGAAAAGAAAAATTAAAGATTAAGAGATAACCTTAATAACTTCTTCAAAACTTCAAGAAATTTCACCAAACTTTGCAAGCAACTTATGGATGATGTTAAGATGCTAAAAATGAGATGAACAAATTTGTATGATGATGGTGGTGGTGGTGCTAAAATCGGCAGCAAGGAGGCCAAAAAGAGAGGAGAAGAGATTTGAAACTAGGTGAAAATGAAGAGATTTGCATGTATTGGAAAAAGAGGAATAATGAGTGTTTTATAGAAATGAGAAAAAGTTGGGAAGTGTTTGTGTGTGGGAAAGGGTAACCGGCCATAGGCCCTTTTGATGTGAAATAATTTTTTTTTAATAAAATTTAATTAAAGTATAGTGTAAGTATAAGTTAAATAAAGGTAAGGTTTAAGGTAAAACGCGAGTTTTAAGCAAGAATTTTACGTAAACGCGAAACACAATGGAAAATGAAAATAGTGTAACTTATAATCATCGGGGAATATTATGAGATTATTAAACCACTTAAGGCACGAAGACGGAATAGATTTCTAAATACGGCTCACGCAAAGCCAAGAACGGGAAATTCTTACTAAATCGGGTAAACGTAAAATTAATGACTTTGCTTAAAAATGAAAATAGAAATAAAGTTCGGAATAAATAGTGACCTTAAATACGAAATGTTACATCCTCTTCTCCTTAAGGGAGCGCCGTCCCGGTGCTCGATTATCGCCACGCCCTCGCTTCTTGCTCGGAAATAGATACGGATACTTCTTCTTGAAAAAGTCTTCTCTTTCCCATGTAAATTCTGGTCCTCTCCTTGAATTCCAACGAACCTTAACAATAGGAATCCTGCTTTACTTCACGGTCCTTAATTTCCACGGGTTCTTCGGTGAAGTGCAATTTATCATCCAGTTAGATTTCTTCAAGTGGAATCACCAAGTTCTCATCCGCGAGGCACTTCTTGAGATTAGAAACATGAAACGTATTATGAATGCCACGAAGTTTTTCCGGTAACTCTAATCGATAGGCCACAGGACCAATTCTTTCAATAATCTTGAACGGTCCCACATAACGTGGACTCAACTTTCCCTGTTTACCAAAACGAATTACGCCCTTCCAAGGCGAAACCTTGAGCATAACCATATCACCCACATTAAACTCCATCGGCTTTCGTCTCACATCAGCATAACTCTTTTGTCGGCTTCTTGCGGTGAGCAAACGGTTCTTAATTTGAATGATCTTTTCCGTGGTCTCACGGATTAACTCGGGCCCAGTTAGTTGGTTGTCCCCAACTTCGCTCCAACAAACGGGCGATCTGCACTTTCTCCCAGTAAAGTGCTTCAAAGGGTGTCCGCCTTGATGCTGAGCATGATAACTGTTATATAGAGAACTCGACCAGAGAAAGTGGGCAATCCAACGTCAACCCGTAAACAATAACGCATGGCACGCAAATATCTTCAAGAGTTTGGATCGTCTCTCACTTTGACCATCTGTCCGGGTGATAAGGTCGTACTCAAATTTTTAAGTTTTCCCTAAAGCGTTTTGAAGTGACCTCAAACCCAGACGCAAATCGACTATCGCGGTCTGAAATGATCGACAACGGTACCCCATGCCTACAGACAACTTCCTTCAGATACTGTTGGGTGAGTTTTTCCATACTATCAGTCTTCTTCATCGGCAAAAAGTGAGCTGATTTAGTCAACCGATCGACAATTACCCAAATAGAATCATAACCACTAGATGTTCTCGGAAGGCCCGTAACAAAATCCATAGTAATACGTTCCCACTTCCATTCAGGAATTTCAGGTTGCTGCAGAAGTCCTGACGGTCGCTGATGCTCGACCTTGACTTTGGCACACGTAAGGCATTTACTAACATATGTAGCAATGTCGGCTTTCAAATCGCCACCAATCTAATTTCTTCAGATCTTGATACATTTTGTCAGAACCGGATGAAATAGAATATTTACTTATAGACTCGTAGCATAATCAAGATCTCGTATCCGCCAAACAACGTAACCACACACGATTTTCAAAATACCGTATATCCCGTCGTAATGTAATCTTGAAGATAGGCTTTAACAGTCGACCCAGATTTTCCGCTTTGACATTTTCTTGTTTCACAGCTTCCAATTGCGCCTTGAGTATCCTTTCGGACAGATCGGTGTAGGTAGACATCACCAAAGATCGAACCCTCAAAGGTTTCTCTCGAACTTTCCTGCTAAGAGCATCGGCTACCACATTGGCTTTGCCGGGATGGTAACGTATTTCGCAATCATAATCACTTAATAGCTCAATCCATCGCCGTTGCCTCATATTTAGCTCTTTTTGATCCAAAATGTATTGTAAGCTCTTATGATCGGTGTACACAACACACTTTGTACCATAGAGGTAATGTCTCCAGAGCCTAAGAGCAAAAACCACAGCACCCAATTCAAGATCGTGAGTAGTGTAGTTTTCTTCATGAGTTTTCAATTGCCGGGAAGCATAGGCAATCACTTTATCCCGTTGCATAAGTACCGCACCATAACCCTTGAGTGATCAACCGCAATAAACCACAAAATCCATTAGACCCTCGGGCAAAGCTAAAATTGGACATACATAGATCCTTGCATAACTTTTGGATGCTCATCCTCATCTGCACCCCACTCAAACTCATATTCTTTGAGTAATTTGGTAAGCGGCTTGGCGATCAAAGAAAATCCCTCGATGAAAATCTGCTATAATAAAAAAAAGCCGGCTAATCCCATAAAATTGTCTCAACTTCAGTTGGCGACTCGGAACAGGCAATTTTGACAGCTTCAATTTTGCGGGATCAACATGGACGCCTACCCTATTAATAACCATGTCCAAGGATTGGACGGACTCCAACCAGATATCACATTTTGAGAATTGGCGTACAACCTCTCTTCTGAGCAGGTCCAAGATGATTCTTTAAAAGCTCACTATGTTCCTCCCTTGGTCTTGAGTAGATGAGAATGTACCATCGATAATACGATCACAAATTTTATCAAGATATGGCCTTGCAGACACGATCCATCAAATCCATGCACACTGCTGGTGCAATGTTAGCAAAAAACGGCATCACTTGGAATTCATAATGACCATACCTTGTTCGAAAAGCGGTGATGGGAATATCCTCTTCTCGAACGCGCAGTTGATGATACCCCGAACGTAGATCAATTTTCGAATATACACTTGAACCTTGAAGTTGATCGAATAAATCGTCAATTCTCGGGAGAGGATAACGGTTTTTGACCGTCAACTTATTCAGTTCACGATAATCGATACACATACGAAATGACCCATCCTTTTTCTTTACGAACAATACCGGAGCTCCCCAAGGTGACGAGCTCGGGCGAATAAATCCTTTTTCCAACAATTCTCTCAATTGCTCAGACAATTCCTTCATTTCTGACGGGGCTAAACGATAAGGTGCACGAGCGACTGGAGCAGCACCCGGCACTAAATCGATCTTGAATTCAACTTGTCGAGGCGGGGGAAGTCCCGGCAAGTCATCAGGGAATACTTCTGGAAAATCACAAATTACCGGTACATCTTCAAGACGTTTCTCAGATTTCTCCTTCTCGGTAATGTGAGCTAAGAATAGATGACATCCTCTTTCAATGTATTTTCTTGCCTTAATACAGGATATCACTTTTAATCGGGAAGAATTGCTATCACCCTTAACCACTAACGTTCGATTCTTAATCGGAATGTGCACCTCCTTTTTACCACAGATGATGACGGCATCATTATCAGCTAACCAATCCATGCCAATTATGACATCAAAAGCACCAAGTTCTATAGGCATTAGATCGATTTTAAATAGGTGGTTGACTAGATTTAAAGTGCACCCCTTTAATACGGTATTTGTACTGGCGATCCTTCCGTCGGCTAACTCGACCTCATAACTAGCACTTATTCTTTCCGGTTCGTTATCAAATAAATGGATAAGACTAGCATTTATGAAACTCTTGTCCGACCCCGAATCAAACAACATGCTAAAATAACGATTATTGAGCAGAAACGTACCAGTCACCACATTTGGACCTTGAGCTTGATCAACATCTTTCACGGCATAAATATGGCCACCTGCATTCCTTCCATCCAGCTTCTTCTTCTCGGGACACAATTCACTGTTGGCAAGGTGATTCGGGTCCCCACACTTGTAACAAACCTTAATCGGCTCAGTATTAGCACCAGTGGCTACTCCTTTACCACGACAATCCTTAGCAATATGTCCCCTTTTTCCACATTTATTGCATTTCACCGGACAATTTCCAAAATGGAACACGTTACACCTATTGCACTTCGGGGCGTGCCCTCCTTGGTTCACATTTTCACCTTGAGCTTGAGTCATGGCCCTAGCACCTCCATTCCTTCGGTTATTGTTTTGATTGTGACGGTGGTTGTCACGGTTGTCTCCCCGGTTGTTACCGCGATTGCCTTGATTATTCCCTTGATTTCCACTTTCCCATTTTCTCTTGTTTTGCTCAGCATTCTTTTCCTTCCATCCTTGAACTTTCTGCTCCATAAGACCATGCGCCATCCTTATAGCTTCATTTAGGGTAGTTGGCTTAGAAGAATAGGTCTCACCCTGAATGTATGATGGCAACCCTTTGATATACTGACTGATCTTCTTTTTGATAGATGGAACAACCTCAGGACATAGTAAAACCAATTCGTTGAATCGGTTGGTGTAAGCAACTATGTCGTGGTCCCTTAACCTTAAGTGTCTCAATTCATCTTCCATCCTTGATATTTCTTCTTCAGGACAGAATTCTTCCAACATCATCTTCTTCATATCGTCCCATGATTTCCCGTTTGCCTCTGCTAAACCGAGGGTAGCAACTTGAGTGTTCCACCAGGTTAAAGCTCTACCTTGAAGGGTAGCAGCAGCAAACTTGACTTTGTTCCTTTCAGCGCATTCGCTGATCCCAAAAGTACTTTCCATCTTCTCAAACCAACGGCAAAGTTCAATAGCCCCTTCTTTACCATGGAATTGAGTAGGACCACACTTGATGAAACTTGAGAAAGTACAATCCCTGGCCTGTTGTGCTCTTTCAGGACCTCCTGCATTGCCTGCACCTTCCACGTTGCCAGGTCCCCCAGCACCTGTCGTGTTCCTGGTGGCACGATCAGTGGCAAGAGCTTTCGCCACTTCGTCGGCAACTAGCTTGGCAATAGCAGCTTGAGTCATTTGTTTAGGAGCCATGATTCTATCACAACACAAGAAAAGAAAAGTGTAAGTACTCATACCATTGGTATAATTATGACTTACATGAATAGTAGAATTGTCGTATGTGCAATAATCAAGGAAGCGAACAATTGGATAAACATATAAGCAATCACAACACAGTAATTAAAGATCAAAGTAGTTATCTTCATTAAGCACCAAAAATTAGTACAATGCTGTAGTGTATAGGTCAATATATTTAATAAAAATTAGTGATGCAAAGTTTTGAATGTATGCAATATATATGAATGTATGAAATATCTATGAATGATGCATACATTTAGATATGAGACTTGCCGATCAGTAAGATAAAAAAACTTATAAATTGTAAATGTATAAATATCAAGATATATCTCGACATTTAAATAATCGATGGTATTTATTAATAAATACTTAGCGAGAATACACCCGCATATATTAATGATAGGAAGGTAATTGCAAGAACGACTTGGCCGGCATCTTGAGGAATTTGCGCGCTAAAATTTTAAAAATAAAGTTATAGTTTAGGTTTTGAAAACGACCTAATTCTCTATAACTTATGGCTCTGATACCAATCTTTAACACCCCCAAATTTACACGCAGCGGAACCAACAATTTGGGTTGGTAAAATATAGTAGTGAAGTGTGAGTCATAAAAGTCTAAAGAACGTCTCAGTGCTATGTATGTTTTAGAAACAAAAACTAGTATAGAACATTCCATTCCATATTTATTCAGAGTTTAAAACATCGCGTCTTTACTAGTCCCAAGAAATACGTACTCCATACTATAAATAGTTTGATTTACCAAACTAAAACAAGTTCTTTACTGGGATATGGGTTTTTAAATGGTGGACAAAGTTTAGCGCAATTCCTCCACACAAGTGCCTAGCCCCTTATACTTCAATTACAGAGATGGATACATGCTTATTAGAGTGTAAAAAGGTAAGACTGAAGTTGAGTGAATTCATAGTTTGATAATTCGATAAAAGAATTGAATCCACAAGCATAAAAATATCATATGCTTCATATTGACTTGTTGATCAGACAAGCTATAAACACACAGTTGCATTGAGCTCGCGGACACGATCCATTGACGAAATCCAATAATCAAGTAATAATACAAAGGAATGCCCTCCAGGTAGGTATTTTTGTCAGATACCTACTTACATCTCTCAATATAATATTGTCCGTACTTGGGAATCTTTTCTTGTGTAGGATTGTGCTCACTTTTCCCGGATGCAAATGTCCCACAAACCCCGAAACCGGGTTGTCAACCCATAGCGCCTATTAATTGTATGATCGGCTACCCATATAGGTAGTTGACGGCTCACGATTGGGGTCTTATAACGATAAGCTACTAAGGCAACAAATTAATCCACGCAAACGAGTCCAAGCATACATGAGAAAAACTACTTGCGTTCATTTTATAAAAACTAAGCATGCATCTCCCTCGGGGGGGTTTTATAAATACAGTTTAAAAGTTGAGAAAGCGCTCTGAGGCTATAAAAGCTCACTTGATAATGCCGGAAGAAAATAAATCGGTGATAAAACAAACTTGGTCGTCGGCACGTAATCACCCGAAACCTATACAACATGTATGGGTTTTTAGGTTTCTATGTCGGTAAAAATTAATAATGACGACAGACAGTTAGGACAAGTATGTATGTGTAGGTATGATGATCAAGTTATAATTGGGTAAGTTAAATCACACTTAAGTTTTCTAAGTAAAAAGTATGTCATTTTTACTAGTTTTATTAATTGCTAGATTTTATTAGTTTTAACCTAATTGGTCCAAAAAGCCCAATAGGCCCAATTATAACGCCCCATTAAGTAATTTAGTTATTTTAATGGTCCTAATTACCAGCCTTAGTCCAAATATTAGGCCCAAGTGGGTTGGGACCCGAGATGCTTAAGCCCAATAGGTCTTATAAATATAATTAGTGTCTTAGTGTTTATAGTGGGGCCCATTTAAGTCTGGTATGGCTTATTTTAAGGTTATTGTGTTATAACTTGTATAAATTTTCCGGGTTTCTGTGAGTCTAATATAAGTTTATTAAAGGTCAGTAAGGTAATATATAAAAACTCCCAAAAGTGGGTACTACACTCGGGTTTTCGTCGCATAGAAAATCGCCTTTACAAACTTTTGTATGGATAGAGAAGAGATATGTTTAAAGTTTTTATATAGGTGTTATTTTATAAAAATAGTTGTATCTCTTGGAACCATAAATAATTTATTATAATATTTACATTTCTAGTTTCATATTTACAGGTACTATATAGATTATTATAAGTTATTTGTAGATGAGTTTTGATTTTGAGTGGACATATACTTAGTGTCATTGAGTCGTTTATACAAAGTCTATTTATCATTTTTGCGATGTGAAATATTATTGTTTTTACCCTTTTTGACGCCATTTAAAACCATAATGAATTTGGTTGACTATCAATTGGTCCGTACTAGTAATAAGGTTTTATCCTACATCTCATAGTTTTAGGTTTTTACTCAACTCAGAGTGCAATTATGACTTTTTATACGTTCTGTCCAGCAAGGTCAGAATTGACTACTTTTGGTAAAATGGTCATATCTCATGCAATTTTTACATTCAAGTGTTGTTCAAAATGCTCTTGTCATAAAACTATTGTCCACAAACTTAGATATGTCAAATCAGTGTTTATCATACTCAAAATGTCAACTTTCTGTTTACTTCTGCCAACTAATGTTTCTTGTGATTTCCACCATGTTTATGCTAGGTTTATCCATTTTTAACCTTAATCTAGTACACAATGTAAAACCCCATTAAACTCTTGATATCATATTACATTCAGATTTACAAATTACATTTATACAATGAAATACTAGGAAAATACAAGAATAATAAAAATAGTTAAAGATTTATAAACCCACCAAAAATGATGTAAGTGATGATTATCCACCCAAAAACCAAATGTCTCCTTTAACAAGTCTTGAATCTTTACCTACATGTTTTTTGAACACCCACTATATTATGACCCAAATGACTCCATAAAATCTTCAATGACTTCAGCCCCAAAATATATATAAACTTCCTTGAAAACACCTTTTAATCACTTCAAAAAGTATAGGAAACCATACTAGGTAGTCATATTCACTAGTAGGTTATTATTTGATTAGTAAAAATTTGATGGAAATGGTGTTATGGTGGTGATGAATTCGGCAAAAAGGAGAGAAACAAGAGATGTGTGTGTAAAGTTTTGGTAAACTATGGGAGGAAATGGTAGATGTAGATGGTTTTGTATGACTAGTACATGCAATGGACTAGGACAAATGTCCTAGTCTTGCCTTCTCCATTTGCCACGCCACCCTTGAGGTGGTTGTGATGAGTTTGAAGTTTATAATTTTATAAACTTTAGTATTTAGGGTATAAATTTTAAGATAGGTAGGTAGTTTTGAGGCTAACGGGTATCGACGTAAAATATAACGAGAGTTAAGGCGAAACCACGAGGTAAAAACGAATATGATAAAAATAATTCTACATTAAACGGAATACTTTTCTGAAAAGTTTAATTTACGTACGGTTCAAGACGGATAATTGTTTTAAGCATAGCTCGAATTTAATTAAAACGACGATTTCAATAAAATGTCTAAATGTAAATGAAGTAACTTGTTTAAAATTTATAAATTAATTATGAGATTAGAAATAGTAGTGACCTTAAATACGGAATTGTTTACAGCCTTATTTGGCTGTTTGTGCTCAAGTCCTATGGTTGAGATCACAACTTACAGGACCATGGCATTGGATTCAATAAAATTCTTATGTTATGTTGATAATTAAAAAGCGCTGTTTTTTATGTTGTCAACAATGTTTAACTTTCTCGATCAAAAGCATATCAACATCAGTATATCACTTTATAAAAGAGGAACACAATACCTAGTAATATTACACAGTTAAAAACTCCTCAAGTGGAGATTGGAGAGCTTTACTTTGTCCAATTAAAGAGCAAGTGGAGAATGGAGTTGTCGAGCTTTACTTTGTCAAAATGGAATATGAGTTGGCGGACATCTTCACCAAGGCTTTATGTCAAGAAAGAATTGAATTCCTTATCAACAAGCTAGGGATGAGATGTTTTACTCCTGAGACACTGAAAGAACTAGTAGATGAAGCTGAAGAATAGTGGTGGTACCTATTCTTATATCCTCTGTATAATATATACATATAGAAAACCAAAAAAACAAAAAAAGAATTTTCAATTTATATAAAATTTTATAAAAACAAAATACAAAATCAAAAAATCAAAAAAAGACAAAAAAATATATTTTCATGTCATGTTTTCTAGCATCGATAATATTTACGGCTTCAGAAATGTCATTTAACAATGGCACAAAGCCGTAAATAAAGTTCGAATAGAAAACATGACATATGGCTTTCTATTATTTCAGATAGCAACCTGGTCATCATCTTAAAGGTGAGTATTTCAAAAAGAAAACTTGTCCTCACAACAAGAATTTACTCTCGGGCATGGTCTACTTCATGACCATGCAAAGGCTTGTGATTACTTTGCATTACAACCCGTGCTTCCTATATTCCATAAATGTACGTGTCAGTACACTTATGAGGTAAAATAAGAGAAATCTTATTGTCAATGGTGTTGTTTTTTTCAAAAATAAACTATTTATATCTGAAAGTCATCTAAAAATCATTTTCAAAGACATTTGACCACTCAAACAACGACTACAGCTCTTTGAATAGAAAACATGTCATTGTTTGAGGGGGAGACAATGTCAGATATCTTCTTCATAAAACCAGTTTGTGATAAAGGAAAAAGGTTTTAAACAATAACGGGTTACCAATTAAAGGGGAGTTAATTAAGTTTAGCTTATGTGAGCCTTAACTGTTATGTGTTTATGTCTTTTAGGGAATAGATAGTAAAAATAAGTTGCTAGGGATTATAGTTAAAAACAATAGGGACTATTTGTGCTATTTGTCAAACTATATTATGCCTAAGTTAACTTGTATATGAAAAATGCTAAGGTTATATTAGTTGAGGGGGCAAAAGGGTTAAAAACAAAAATAGTTTTATAAACCTCTCACCCCTGCTCGTCACACAGTAACACACACACACTAACATTTTTAAAACTTTTTCCCTCTCCCTCACTAAAATCGTCCAACCTTCAACCATTAATTCCTAGTGTTTTCAAGATTAAGGTACAATTAAGAAAATGTTCCCTACACTCTCAACATCACATCTCTCAAAAGAATTAGTGCGAATCTCAGTCTTGAGTTCAAAAAGCATAAAAATTGATTTAGGGTTTTTCAAAATCAAAAGTGAGTGAAACCTTAAATTAGTTAAGGGGTTGTGATTGTTTAGGGGTGCTTAACACTCGTTTGAAATAGTTTTGTATTTCGTTGACATATGATTGAGTTTGGTTTGATTTTGTATGCTAAAATTAGGGAAATAGGTAAAACTTGTAAAATGTTTGTGGGTTTGTGTTTAGAAAGTATTAGGTCATATCCTTGTATGCATTAGATCCATAAAATCCCAAGTTTGAACATCAATAAATCTTATGTGTGAATTTCGTGTACATTTTGAGCTTTAAGGCATATTTTGTGCTTAATTCTTGTTATAATGATTCATATGATGCTAAGGTACATGTTTAAATGTCTTACAATGCTTATAGCACAAAATTTATGAATTTGAAAATTCAGAGGCGAATTATGAAAGTGTGTAGGCGGCGAATTAGTTCCCTCTTTAAGAGGCGAATTAATTCTCCCCTTTAGGAGGTGAATTAGTTCCCTCTTTAGGAGGTAAATTAATTCCCCCTATAAGAGGCGAATTAGTTCCCTCTTTAGGTGGCGAATTAGTTCCCCCTTTAGGGGGCGAATTAATCCACCTCCTTTAGGAGGCGAATTAGTCATTCCTCTTTAGGAGGTTAATTAATCATACTCCTTAAGGAGGCGATTTAATCCAACTCCTTAAGGAGGCGAAAATTATCATTATTATTTTTTTATTTATTAAATTTTTTTTTTTAATTTATTATTATTATTTTTTTTTTTTATTTTTATAATTAAATTTTTTAAATTTTTTTTTTGATTTAAATTTTTTTAAATCCTAATCCCGTAAGGAGGCGAATTAATCCTTCCTTAAAGAGGTGAATTAATCCAATTCCTTTATGAGGCAAATTAAAACATAATTTAGGTAGCAAATTAAAATTGGTTAATTGTGCGATCTAGACAAAGTTTAATGAATGCCTAACTATCATTTAAACAGTATGCCATATAGTGTGATATATATAAACTTGGTTATATATAAACTATATTGGCAAACTCTTAGCAAAATCATGACTACCAAAGCTTAACAAATTAAATTGGACAATGCCGTTGTTGCTCCTGAGAACCGTCATGTCATTGGCAAATGAAACATGAGGATAAATCCAGGAATGAAGCCAAAGGAACCTACTTATCAAGGAGTGTTAGATGCACTTTCTCTTACTACGTGTTATCCTGCATTCCTTATCACTGTTGAAGTACCTGTTATCTATATGCATCAGTTCTGGGCTACCATCACCAAACACAATGCATCATATCGATTCAAGATTGATAACAAAAGGTTCTCTGTAAATGTTGAAGTCTTCAGAGAAATTCTCAACATATCTCCTAAGGTTCCGGGTAAAGCATTTGATGAACCACCTACTGAAGAGGAAGCTCTATCATTCATCCGTGAACTTGGTCATACTAGAGAAATCAAGTACATTACAGATGTTATTATTGATCATCTACACCAACCATGGAGAACCTTTGCATCAATCATCAACAAGTGTCTCTATGGAAAAGTATCTGGTCTTGATAAGATTTGACTTTCAAGAGTTCAAATCCTATGGGGAATCTACTACAATAAGAATTTGGAGTTTGTTGCTATAATCTTAGAGGACTTGGCTTACCAGATTGATAACATAGATTCTAAGAAACAAGACAAGATGTTTTATCCAAGATTCACAAAGATGATCATTCACCACTTCCTTAGAAAAGGTAATTGTATCTCAATGAGGAAGAAAACGTTCATGCACACTGCTAGGGATGACAACTTACTGGGTACCATGAGATTCATCTCCAGACATGCAGACACTTAATTATATGGTGCAATCTTTCCTCAAGCAATGACGAATCAAACCCTGCTTGACTTTGTTGCTTACAAGACTTATCATGCAATTGCTTCAGGAGCTGAACCTCTAAAGCCAAAAAAAGGTCAAAAGAAATCAGATTCAGCAATCTCATCTGAGGAATCTACTTCCAAGAAAAAGTATGATAAATCTAAGAAAGTTGTTGTTACCAAACCTAAACCGACTAAGAAGAAGGCACCAGTTAAGGCTCATAGAGGCAAAGGTTTGAATGTTCTCTCTGAAGTAGCTATTTCTAAAGCTGATCAGCACAAAGAGGCTATAGAACGAAGCAAGAAATATTCTCATGCCTCACATCTAAGTGGCTCAAGTATAGATGAAGGAACTAGTACTAAACCAGGGGTT